>QRFJ01001301.1:0-80525 GCA_006176705.1 Cocos nucifera | reverse complement strand
CTCTCACCATATCAGAATATTGAGCCCACCAATCCTCCAGCCTGTAGCATCCAATGCCTAATAGACATGGTTGCATCGGTGCAACTGAGCCACTGTACCAGCGAGAACAATCAATCCCATAATGGCTCGCATATCTACAATGGTGGAAGACCTCAGACTTAATCTTTCTTAGGGAGATTTGATTAGGTCTTATTAAACTAGACTTGACATAGTCATAACATTATGAACTAACCTAGTGGCATGGTTAGCTTGATTATTGACCACACTCAGATCAGAACTGAGTCAATAAATATGGCCAGGTAAGTGAGACCAATGGAAGGGATATGCCATTAACTCGATAAGAATGCATTCGAGTCGAGTAGCTCCCAATTAAAAACCAGTCGGTCGTATGCAAACTTACTTAGACACCAAATTGTTGAGCCCAGAATCAATCGGATTAGCCTACAATCTAGACTAACCACTGAGCCTAATTAGGTCTTAGCTTGATCGATCACTCACATGACTCGATCTTGACCCAGACTTAATCCTATTAGGCTGGTCAATTTAAGTAGTATTGATCCCATCTAACCAACTCTTGATTCGATTTGATCAATCGCTTAGACCTAATTGAGCTACCCAAGCCCGAACCTAATTTTATGAACATGTATTAGATCTAAAAATTCTCAATTTTAGATCTAATATATTTTATAATCTTAATTCTTAATTAAATTTAGGATTCATAAACAAAATATGTAAATAAGATCCTAGAGTTTGAGGATCTAGAATTTTACAGAAAATAAGTTTTTAGTTTTTAATTAAGAACGAATGTGCAGCACTCCTACACATCATAAGAATATCCCATCGAATGAAAAGAGAGGGTCTTTAAAACCTACTTTATTATTATGACCGGACGGCCAAGAAAAATGCCTTAATCAGAAATACAACTAATCTACAAAATTAATTAGATCTAAGCATATATCTCATATAAAAAATGATCTAATTAAAACATGTTTTGCATACATCATATCATGCATATTTTTTAGATCTAAATTATCTTATAATCATCTAAAAAATTAAATTTAAATTTGATTACATCAAATAAAATTTAATCTAGACCCTTTTGTAGAACTATTCTACAATTTGTCTAAACATGCAACTATCATATCTCATATGAATAAATTAAATTTAATTTATTTTCTATTTTTAGATATGATTATAATATTTATAAGATTAAAAAGTAGTAAATAAATAGATCTTAAAATTATATTTAATCAAATAAAAATTATGATTATACTACACTACACAGAATAATTCTATTCCTAGTCTAGTTATGTACGTCATATATTTTAGATCTAGATAAATTAATTTTAATTTTTTAATTTTTTAATTTTAGATCTAATCATATCTTATGTGATATCTAAAATTACTAATTTATTAGATTAAATTAGATCTAAATAAATTTTATACAACCTGGCTTTGATACTAGTTGAAGGGAAAAATCAGATTTTTCTGGGTTAGGTTTGTTCAAATCTGATTGGATTGAGAGGCATATTTCAAAAATTTTTTCTTAGATCTAAATTAGATCTAATATTTTTTAAATCTAATTTTATAATATGATAAATAAAAAAATTAAATTAAATTAAATCTAAATTAATTTTACCTTGATATTGGGTAATCTGATTATCCATTGATGATCCTACTGATTGCCTAAGGTTCCGGATCTAGCCATGCAAGTGCCTGGCCTCTACCGATATTCACTCAGGCTAGATCTGGAGATCTTCTTCTTTTCTTTCTTTTCTCCAAAAATTAGATCTAGATCTAATTTGGAGGATCTTCAAAACTTCTATTGAAGATGTGTTGCTGTCTCTTGTAGTAGGGCTGCCTTCTTGCTTTCTCATCGTCTTTTGATTGCCTGAATCGCACCAAACTCGTGCCCAACTTTTCTTGGGCATGGAGAGGAGAGAGAGGATCAGAAGATGGCATGGAGGAGGGAGAGGGGCAGCCTTGGGGCGTGGCTAGGAAAAGCTCTCTTTAGGTTGGGCGCAGACAGGGTTTATTTATAGGCCCTGCTGCGCCATGCAGTGCTGCATCATCTCGGCCAATCGCATTGCTTCGTGCAATCAAATCTAAATTTGATTGATGGGATGACATCATCTGATCTAATCAGATGAGATCCCCATAGATTCATCCTTAGATGGTGTCTTAGACTGGTCAAAGTCTATAGGTAAGGGTCACCTAGTTTGAATCCAAGAAGCAATCTAGAGTCCCATCCGTATGGGACTCCAGGCGTCCCTATCCATGGGCACACACCATCCTAGGCATGCACCCCCTCCTTTCCAAATTTTAGTGAGGGTACAAGCCCCTATCTGCTCTCCAATAAGTGCATAACATATCGGCAGATGTCCAAGGATCAAAGGTCAATATTTGACCAAAGTCAAAGGACAAGAAATAGCAGGTGACGAAAAATGATAGGTGTTGTCTCAAATTTATCTCATCAATTAAGATAATTCTTTTCTGACTTGGACAAGCTCTAGTTAGACTAGGTAAAGGTACCTGAGTAAGCATAAATATATTTGGCTTAGTCGAGACAACTTTCAATGATAATAGAAGGAGAATGTTAGGCTCAATCGTGTGCTAGCATGATTTTCTTGAACCTAATTGAATCTAATTCAAATCAATTGAACTGGATTAGTCCAATTGATGATATCTAGATCCAAACTCTTATTTGTGTGATCCAGTTAGGTTCAGTTCTGTATGGTAATGGGATATATCATGATCTCCATCATCAACATCATCGAAACTTCTTTCGATGGATCAACTCTTCTGATTCAGACAACTAGAATGATCGATCATCTACATTATTCTAATTGCTCCCAAAATCCACTAGTGACACCTAGCAGTATATGGTGGCAACCCATCAAAACTAAAAAAGAACCTCTCGGTGCAGCTACTTGTGTGATTAAGTTCTTCTATCTTGAGCCTCGATCAGATTAGGGTTAAGGTGAACTCGTCAAACCCTAATTTCTATCATATGATTTAATCATTTGATTCAAGTCTGATGTGAAAATCTTAATAGAAACTCTTTCTATTATTTCATTCTCTGCCATGGCCATAGGCTTATGGACTTGATTTTCATGATCATCATAGGGCTGCTTCTCATCCACCAAGGTAGATAGATTCCATCTTGGTGCAATCCAATTCCTACAATGAACATGCTATAGCCAACATACACCTCAGAATTTCGAATGGCTAGGAGATTGAGTTATGGTGTAGTCAAACTATAACACCCTCAAGGTAAACTATCGATGCACCTCAAATCAAAGAACCAGACACACCACTACAACTTCAAGTCAGTCATCGATGAGAAGATAGACTTCCTTATGACTACTTGAGGTGGTCATGCTCAATGCCCTCATTCTCTAATGAGTATCTGTACTCTTGCTTTGATGTCTCTACACTGTAGACTTAAGACTCATCTACTATGAAGAAGTGATTGTATACTAACCTTCTGGATCAATCACCATCCTCATGATGATCCTACGGTCAGAAGCATTTTATGAGTTAATAATGAAAATTCTTATCTTAAATTTTTAACTTCTGAAAATAAGAATTATCATTACCATTAACTTAAGGGATATATCATAGACACTAAATATACATATGTGATAGAAAATAATTTATTTTATTATTTATAGTCAAAATTATAATTTTGCCCCTAGAAGTATATTACAAGTGTTAGCCAATTCTGCCTTTTAGGGCACACATATCTAACACTACCAGCATCAGATCATGATGGAGTATGATCAGAAGGGAAGATCAGTAGGAGAGACTGCATGGAAGATGCATTTCTTTTTCAGAGTGCTTATAAGGTGGTCCAACATCATTCCCATGCTACCCCTAGACTGGCGATTGATGGATGTTGGTGTTGGGTGTGGGAGGAGATTTGAGTAAATGTATCTTAATTATATATATACATGTGATATATTTATATTATGTTTAATTAGAATAATTTTATAATTAATTTATGATAATGTTGTTCATAGAAGGTACGACTTTTCAGATCATAAGAGAGCTTGAGATAGCCGACTGCAGAAGATTGGAGAATTATACTGAAACTATAAGGTCAAGCTCCACAAAGGGTAGCTAGAGCATCATAGGGATATTGAGGAAGAGCTTGTTCCTTGGATCCAAGACTGTTCCCTGAATCAGTGAGAGGAGATGGTCAAGCATTGAAGGTGTTAGAAGTTTTAGGTTTAATTTATAACTTAAGATTTTTTTATTACATTGATAATTATATTTAATTTTAACTTATATAATTTAAATATTTTTTAGGCTGCATCTCATCAGAACTAGGAGAATCAGGCTATTTAGGAGTACATGCATACTCTCGACCATGAGTCTATGGTCAATCATGTGCATAGAGAGATAATGAATTCTGATATTTTAGTTTATAAGTTATTGAATTATTGCTTTTTTGCATGTTTTTAACAAGCTGATTAAATATTATAGTTGACAAGAGAGGGAGTGATGTCCGATCGTAGCGCTATCTTTCGATCGAGTCGTACAGATAAGAAGGGCAGGCCGATGAACACCACGATCGAAAAAATTTTTGTAAGTAATAATTAGAGTATAATTAGTATGATTAGTATTATAGCATTTCTTATGAGATTTTTTTGAATTTATAGTTACAGGAGTAGTTAGACGTGTTTGCGAGTGAGGACCTAGACACCTCTGGCCCCTATGACCATCCATCTCAAGTCTTGGGATCTGAGCACTTTAGGAGGATTTGTTGTAGGCCCGGATATATTTCAATGAGCTACTAGTCTGAGGCGAGCATCTCCTCATATATATTTGGGATCGTTGGCTGGAAGCAGCTTGACGAAGCTTTGGTGTAGGTAGCTTGGGCTCAGGAGCGTGCATCTCAAGCTAAGGAGCACGTATCTCAACTACAGAGCATCATGTCTGCTATGGTGACATAGCTCTTTGCTCATCTTGGAGCTGATTTTTCGAGCATTCAGGATATATTGGCTAGCATTTTAGCTCCAGTTTCTCTAGCTCCTCCTCTAGCCCCTCTAGCCCCTACTACAGCCCTTCCCAGTCTTGCTTTAACCCCTCTCGATAATGACGAGATGCTTGAAGAAAAAAATTTTAATTTAGCAAATTTTTGATGTATTTAATTTTTATTTAAAAAATATTATAATATAATTTGATCAGTAATATAATTTGAGTAATTATATATTGAACCACGTCTATCAGGTAAGAAAAGGCAAAAAATAGTAAATTTTTAGTATTTTTTGTTGTTGAGCAGTCTATAGTAGTGATTGTACAATTATTACTGTAGTTGTGCCAAACACTACCATAGATTTGTACCAACCATCATCATAATCTATAGCAACAATTATAAAATCATTGTTATGTAATCGCTACTGTGTTAACTGAGATATAGCAGCAGTTGGAGAACTGCTACTACAAATAACCACTGCTATAGAGTATATAGCAGTGGTTGGATAACCACAGCTATAGATAGCTATAGCAGCAGTTCTCAAACCATAGCTATACAATCTATAGCAGCAATTTTCCAACCATTGCTATATCCTTTATATTGCAATGGTTGAAGAACCACTATGATATAGAAGATTATAGTAGCGGTTGAGTAACTACTGTTATACCTAGTATATGGCAGCGATCATAGTAACTATTGCAACAACCATTATCATAAACCTATAGCAATGGCGATAGTGGTTACAAAACCACTACCATAGGCTATAGCAGCAGTTTTCTAGGCTATGACAATGGTTCCGAACCATTACCATAGTCCATTTTGTAGTAGTGTAAGGATCCCATCGTGGAGGCGTTTAAGGCTTATTAGACTCCAAACACCATTAAGACTATTCTGGAGGATGATGATCTTAGGCAAATACAGAGGGAATATGGGAGTCCAGAAAGTTTTGTCCTTAAAGTACTCAACCTTTTCAGTAGGGTCACTTCTCCTTAAGGGAATTGGTAGCCATATATTAGGAGGCGTTAAGGGCCAGCCTTAGGCTCCCACTTTCTAGAGTCTTTGTCGAACATCCAGGGTGGTATTGGCTCTATCCTACTCAAGTCATCCTCAACGCTTGATAGATGATAGTTGGGTTTTTTTGCTTCCTCCTGCATCAAGGAGTGCCTCTTCAAGTGAAGATGTTCCAGGCAATCTTTTAGATGAAAAGTGCATATCTAGAGTATGTTAGGATTTGATGCCTCAAATTTGATCTACAGTAAAGAAGAATCCAGAAGAAGTATTAGTAGTCAGACTAGCTCGGATATGAGTCGAGCTGACTCAGATTAAGATCGAGCCAGCTCGAACCATAGTCAAGCCGACCCTCTTTGGCAGACAACAAGTAGGTGTTTGAATAAGACCTCTGATAGAGCTGGCTTGATAGAAGCGAACAGAATAGGATGGAATTTTTTGTTTAGACTTAGATTATGATTAATCTAAGAGGTCTATGGGAGTTGCATGTGGATCATAGGATCCAGCGGCCATGAAGATTTGCGGTCATGATCTGAAGGCTAGGAGACATTCCAAAACTTCATTAAAATTCTATTCGACTCATATTAGAAGACAGAGCCCTGTTAGGACTCCTATGAATTATGGAGAAGAGGATTCTCATCCTATTTAAAGGCCTGAGATGTTGTAGAGTAAGGTATGGAATGTGTGGCAAGGTGTAGCATGTAGAGAAGCTCTGATAGCCGCTAAGGGGAGCTTGGTAGAGCACTGAGTACATGTAGCCCATGAGAGAAAAGCAACAAGTGCAAAGCATCCGACGTGGAGGTCGTGAGGGTAGAGTATCTTGTACTTGCTAAGGGTCTCCTTGCAAATTCTAAGAGAACTTTTATGAGGATAGCTTCTAGTTAAGAAAGATTTATATACAATGATTTGAGAGTACGTATTTTTCTCTTATACTTATTTTTTCTTTTTCATAGTGAAGCTTTGCATGTCCCGTGGAGGTGAGCCTTTAGACTGATCTATGTACTTGATTATTATTCTTATTTTATTTTCTTCTTTCTTTCTACCGTAATAATTTGGTACTCGATCCTCAATAAGTGGTATCAGAGAAGTTGATATCAAAATAAATTGGTGTCAGAGTCGGATGGTACTGGAGCATAAATTATAGCAGTAGTGTTAAAGATTGAAGAATATGAAGAAGACAAGCAAAATCAAGGTAGAGATCCAATGGTTTGATAGAAAGGACAATTTCTTCTTATGGCAAGTAAGGATAAAGGATGTTCTCATCCAATATGGATTGATCGATGCTCTCTTATATGAGGATATGCTAGCCACCATAGAGGTGAAGGATTGGAGGCAGATTTAGATGCTGACGGTAAGTACAATCCGCTTGTATCTAGTAGGTGATGTCATGATCCATATACTTAGTGAGACCTCTCTGATGATGCTGTGGTTGAAGCTTGAGAAGTTGTACATGGCAAAGTCACTCACCAACATGCTATTCCTTTGGAGGCAATTCTACCAGCTATGGATGGATGAAGGTCAGAGCATGCAAGAACATCTATCCAACATTCAAAAGATCCTCACTGACCTTCTTAATATTGGTGAAAAAATTAAGGAGAAGACTAGGGCATTAGTCTTGCTAGCATCACTTTCTCTTTCATATGAGTCCTTGGTGACTGCTCTTCTAATGAAAAAGAGCACCATCAAGATAGACAAAGTCACTGCACTGATTCTACAATATGAGGTTCTTAGGAGGGAGAACCCAGCTTCAAGCTCAAATATCGGTAGCTTAGCTTTGATAATTTTTGAAAGTATAGGAGGCAGTAGATAGAACGATAGAGGATTGCGAGAAGAATGGTCTAGGTCCAAGATGAGGGATCAGAGCAAGATTAGATGCTATCAGTGCAACGAGTTGGAGCATCGAGTCAAGAATTACCCATAACTCAAGGATCGATTGGGATGAGGGCTATTATGGTGATGGCCAGTAGCAATATAGAAGGCCATAATGATGTCCTTCTGGTTATAAATGAGGTATCTATTTCTTTCTCTTAGTGGATTATGGATTCTGCTTGTTTTCATCATGTATATTATAGAAAAGAGCTGTTTGACTCTCTGAAGACCAGTGAGGGCACTGTGTTCCTACTAGATGGATCAAACTATGAAATCAAGGATAGCGGGATGGTTAGCATGAAGCTTCATGATGGAATAGTGAAGAAGTTAGGTGAGGTCCAATACATACTCAGCTTTAAGAAGAATCTAATCTCATTGAGCAGATTGGATTCGACCGACTTCAGATGAAAAGCTGAAGGAGAAATCCTGAAGGTCATGCACGATAGTAGGATGGTATTAAGAGAAAGAAAGTATGGAGGAAATTACCTCATGATGGAAAGTCCAGTATGAGGTGGAGCTCTAGGTGGAGATGGATCAGGCATGAGATGGAAGACTTGGGAGGACAACATGCAATGTCATAAGGTAAAGTTTCTATTACCACAGGAGGCTATCTCAAGTAGATCTCAGGTCAGAAGGTTCATAGTCATTGATGGAGATGAAATCGTGCAGCCTGGCTTGACTCCCATATTTGCCTATCTATGAATAGCAGGTGATTATCGTAGGGCATGGAGATGAGAGGATCCAAAAGCTCTCAAAGTTAGGTGGAGGCTGAATGTCTAGTCAAAGTAAAGATTGATAAGATTTGATGCTTTGAATTCAACCCATAGTAGAGGAGAATCTAAAAGAAGTATCAGTAGTCAAGTTGGCTCGGATATGGGTTGAGCAATCTTGAGCTAAGATCGAGTCGGCTTGGATCACAGTCAAGCCAGCCCTCTCAGATAGATAGAAAGTAGGTGTTCAGATGAGATGCAGTTGAGCCAACTTGACCTTTGATAGAGTCAGCTCGATGGAAGCAAGTAGAATAAGATGGAATTTTCTATTTAGACTCGGATGGTGATTAATCCAAGAGGTCTATGGGAGTTGCTCGTGGACCATAGGATCCAGCGGCTATGGAGGATTGCAGTCATGATCTTAAGATTGGAAGACATTTCAAGACTCCATCAAACTTCTATTCGACTCATATTAGAAGATAGAGCCCTGTTAGGACTCTTGTGAACTACTAAGAAGAGGATTCTCATCCTATTTAAAGGCCTAAAATGCTGTGGAGTAAAGTGTGGCATGTGTGGCATGAAAAAAGGCTCTGATAGCCATCAAGAAGAGCTTGGTAGAGCATCAAGTATGTGCAGCCCGCGAGAGAGAAGCAATAGATGTATAGCATCCAGCACAAAGACCATGAGGGCAGAGTATCTTATGGTTGCTGATAGTTTTCTGTTAGATGTGTGCCCAAGAAGCCATATTGACTGTCACTTGTAATACACTTCTAAGAATAGTTTTATAATTTTAACTATAAATTAATAAATAAATTATTTTTTTATCATAATGTGTATTTAAAAATGTCTATGATACATCCTTTGAGTTAATGATAATGATAATTCATATTTTCAAGAGTTGAAAATTTAAGACATAAATTTTCATAATTAACTCATAAATTACTCCCGACCATAGGATCATCATGAAGATGGTGATCAATCCAGAAGGTTGGTGTGTGATCACTTTCTTAGAATAGATGTATCTTGAGTCTACGGTGTAGAGACATTGGAGCGAGAGTATAGGTACTTATTAGAGAATAGGGCACTGAGCGTGACTACCTCGAGTAGTCATAAGAATGTCTACCTTCTCATAGATGACTAACTCGATACTGCAGTGATGTGTATGGTTCTTTGACTTGAGGTGCATCGATAGTTCACCTTGAGGGTGTTATAGTTTGACTATACCATAACTCAATCTCCTAGCCATTCGAAACCATGAGGTGTTTGTTGGCTATAGCATGTTCATTGTAGGAATTGGATTGCACCAATAAGAAAATCTATCTACCTCGATAAATGAAGAGTAGCCCTATGATAAACATGAGATTGAGTTCTTAAGTCCATGGCCATGGCAGAGTGAAGATGATAGAAAGAGTTTCTATTAGGGTTTCACATTAGACTCGAATCGAATGATTAATTCATATGATGGACATTGGGTTTGATGATTTCACCTTAACCCTAATCCTGTCGAGGCTCAAGATAGAAGAACCCAAACACACAGGTAACTGCACTGAGAGATTTGCTTTCAATTCTGATGGGTTGCCACCATATATTGCTAGATGTCACTGGTAGATTTTGGGAGCAATTAGAATGATTTTGATGATCAATCATTCTAATTGTATGAATAAAAAAAGTTCTGGTCCATCGAAAGATATTTCAATAATATTGATGATGGAGATCATGACATATCTCATTACCATATAGAATTAAACCTAACTGGATCACACAAATAAGAATTTGAATCTAGATGTCACTAATTAAGCTAACCCAATTTAATTGATTTGAATTAGATCCAATCAGGTTGAGCCTGACTTTCTCTTTTTGAAATCTTTTTGATTCATCGCAACCAAGTCAAATTTGATTTAACTCATTCTTGTATTTTGAATGGATTTATTTTCATCTGACTAGATCAAGTTCGGGTTAGATTAATTATTGAAACTAAATTTATTCATAGTCACATTGGACTAGGGTCAAAAGTTGACCTATTTGAGAGAATTGAGGGTCACCTGATCAGATGATTCTAGAAAATTCTTTAGAAATTATTTTGATCTAATTTTTAGATATGTGATAGATTATGAATTATAATTGGGTGTGCCAAATTTTATAATTTTTGGAGGTGTCTAGATTGAGTTATGATAGAGTTTGATCTGAATCAAACTCTGGAGGAAAGAGTCCTAGGCGCAGTGGACTCTTCCTTATCTACTCATACTGCCACCTTCTAGATTGATTTTTTATGTAAAAATTAGATGAAATCTAAGGATTTTCATGGAGATCAGGTACAGGAGTCCTAATGGTAAAAAAAAAGAAGATTTTGGTCAAAGAGGGACTCTAACTTGGCGCTATGCTTTTGCATAAGAACCCTTGCACCAAGGCTCTTCATAGAGAAATATTTTTCATACCCAGAGGCTGTCGTTTCAAATATCTCACACCTTCTCTATCCTCTCTCTTCCTCTCTTCAACATGTCTAAAATGTTTGGCATAAATTTGATAAGAAAATCCAATCAAATTTGTGAAGAGTTCAGCATCTACGCGATGATGTTTGTGAGACGGACATGCTGCCTTCAAAAATTTTTGAAGAACTTCCAGATCAGATTCAGATCTGATCTTTGGAGAAAAGATTTACAAGAAAAAGACATCTAGATCTTTTTCAAATGGATGTTGGTAGAGGCCAGATGCGTACGTGGCTCCTTCCAGAACCTTAGGAAATATCAAGATCATCGTAGGATAATCAAATTATCCAAATAAGATATGAAATTAAATCTGATTTAATTTTATTTTAATTTTTAATATTAGATCACTATGATCAAATCTTAGAACTCTTAGATTTGACTTGATCATTTAGAAATTTTTTAGAAAAATCCATCTCATATCTAATCAGATCTGCACGATCCTACGGTTGAAAATAGGTTTTTTCTTTCAATTGGTATCAGAGCCAGGTTAGTAGTTCTTCATATCTACCTTAGATTTAATTTTATTTTTATTTATGATCTGATATTAAAAGATTTCAGATATCACATCAGATGTGATTAGATCTAAAATCAAAAAATTAAAAGTTAAATAATTTAGATCTAATATGTATGAGATGCATGACTAAACTAGGTATAGAATAGTCTATGTATAGTCTAGTATGATCATGTATTTATTTTGATTAAATATAATTTTAGATCTATTTAACTTTTATTTTTTTGATGTTATAATTATTGTAATCAGATCTAAAGATAAAAATAAAATTTTTAATTTTTATTTATTCATATGAGATATGAAAGATGCATGCTTAGACTAGTCATAAAATAGTTCTATAAGATGTCTAGAATAGTTTTATTTTTGATATGATTAAACTTAAAATTTTATTTTTTAGATTTAATATATGATATTTCAGATCTAAAAGTATGCATATTAATGATACATGAGATGTATGTAAGACATGTATTAGTTAGATCTTTTTATATGTGGTATATGATCTAACTAGTTTTGTAGTAAAAAATTATATTTTTGATTAAGGAGTTTTTCATGGCCATTCGATCATAAGAACAAAGTAGGGTTTAAAGGTCCTCTCCTCCCATTCGATGGAATGTTCTTATGGCGTGTAGGGGTGCTGCGCATTCGTCCTTAATCAAAAATTAGAACTTATTTTTCTATAAAATTTTAGATCTTGAAATCCTAAGATTTTTATTATATGTTTTGTTGATGAACCTAAAACTTAATTAAGAATTAAAATTATAAAATTAATTAGATCTAAATATTATAAATTTTTAGATTTAAGATATATTCATAAAATTGGGTTCGGATTTGGGTAGCTCAATTAGGTCTAGCAGTTAATCAAACTGAATCAAGAGTTGGTTAGGTGAGATTAAAGAAAGCTTAGATTTGACCAGCCTAATAGGATTAAGTCTGGATCAAGATCGAATCACATTGAGATGTGACTCGATCAAGTCAAGACCTCTCAATGTGACTCGATCAAGTCAAGACCTAATTTATCTCCATGGTTCGAGCCTGGATTGTAGGCTAACCCAATTAATTTTGATTCAATAATTTGGTGTCTAAGATAAGTTTGATAGATACGACTGGCTAGTTTTTAATTAGAAACTACTCGATCTGAATGCATTCTTATAGAGTTAATGGCATATCTCTTCCACCAGTCTCACTTACCTGGCCATTTATGTTGATTCAGTTCTGATTTAAGGTGCCTAACAATTTGAGCCAACCCATGCAACTAGATTAGTCATAATTATTATAACTAAGTCAAGTCAAGTTTAAAGAGACCTAAATTAAATCATTCTAAAAAAATATTAAGTCTAAGATTTTTCACCATTATAGATGTGCAGGTCCTTCCCCGGGTTAATTATTCTTGACTGGATACAGTGATTCAGTTGAACTAGAAAGATGCAACCATGTCTATTAGGCATTGGATGCTATGGGTTGGAGGATGGATTGGACTCAATATTTTGGATACGGTGAGGGATCCAATCAGAAATTCAATCTGTACAAATGGTGGGTCTAACTTAACTAAGGAGTGGATCAATATTTTGGACATGGTGAGATTCATGAATTAGAGATCAGGTTAGGTGCACCATGATTAGAGAATCATTGGATAAAAGTTGTCCACTCATCGATTGACCCATCGCCAATAATTGTTAGGTAAGGTGGTGAGTCAATTGGTAGGACCATACTATCCACTAGAAATCAATAATCGTAGATATTTTCACATCTCTACCAAGGGAGTGTAGGAATTTGAGTAAATAGTGGAAGCCTAATTTATTTAAAAATAAAATTTTTAAATAAATTAATTAAGTCTAATTATAAAATCTAACTAAAAACTTTGACTCTCTATAGAAAAATATCTACGTCCAACCCACTAGCCCATATCCCAAACACCCATAGATTGATTGGATCCAACTATAAGGATTGACTCTGGAACTTTAAAATTATTTTAGATTTTGAAAAGTTGACTCATGTATTGAAATAGGATCCTTCCATCTTACCAGTCCGTCCATCTACTGATCAGAGAGCATCTCTCGAGAAGTGGATGGATAAAGATAATAAAGTCAGATATTACATGTTGGGCTTGATGTCTGATGAGCTCTAGCACCAACATGAAGACATTAATATTAGCTATCAAATGTTGGCTCATCTGTAAGAGTTATTTGATGAATAGAGTCACGCAGCCAAATATTAAGTCATTAAAAGACTGTTTAAGGCTTAAATGCACGATGGGCAATCGATCCAAGATCATTGTCTGATGATAATCAAGGACGTAGAAGAGCTTAAGAAGCTCGGTGTCAAGTTAGATCAGGATCTGCAAACTGAGATAATTCTGTAGTCCTTGACTGATACGTACGGATAGTTCATCATGAATTACCATATGCATAAATTTCAGAATATCTTGGCTGAGCTCATGAATATGTTGGTTACTGCTGAGCTTTCTATGAAAGATTCTAAAGGCTCAGTACTTACTGTGGAGTGGACTTCTTTCAAGAAAAAATCTTTTGGAAAGAAAAAGAAGTCCGTGAAGAAGCAGAAGGTAGATGGTAGGAAGAAGAAAAAGGCAGAGCCGAAGAAGAAGGTCGCTGATAAAGAAAAATTTTTTCATTGCAACACTGATGGCCATTGGAAGCAGAACTGCCCTCTTTACCTGGCCAGCCTGAAGAACAAGAAGAAGGCAGATTCTTCTGAAGGTATGCTCGTTATAGAATCTAATCTTTTGATTTTCTCTACATCCAGTTGGATGCTTGACTCTGATTCTAGTGCTCACTTGTGCACTTCTACGTAGGATCTTGAGGATAGCAGGAGGCTGAGGGATGGTGAGATGATCCTACGCATCAAGAATGGAGCAAGAGTTGCTGTTGTAGCTGTGGGATCCTATCCTCCATGATTACTATCACGATTAGACTTAGTACTTAGGGACTATTTTTATGTGCCTGCAACAAGCAGAAATTTGATTTCTATTTTATGTTTAGCATAGGAAGGCTATGTAATTAGTTTTCTTAGAGACCATTATAATATTCTTTATGAAAGAAATAAAATTGCAAGTGATTTTCTTATAAATAGTCTCTATCAGTTACATATTGATGTTTCTGTTTTTAATATCGAGCAAAATGTGAATGCCATAGGATTAAAGTGACCTAGGGATAATCTAAATGATAGGTATCTTTGACACCTTAAGCTAGGTCATATAGCTGAAGATAGGGTTAACAAATTGAAGAAATCTGGGCTATTGAATCCATTGACTTCTGAGTCATATCCAATTTATGAATCATGCCTTCATAGCAAAATGATCAAGCTTTCTTTTATGGGACAAGGGGAAAGGGCCACAGACCTACTTGCCCTAGTACATACTGATGTATGCAGCCCATTTGATGTGCCAGCCAGGGGTAATTATATCTACTTCATCATCTTTATCGATGATTTATCTTGGTACGGGTATGTGTATTTGATGTGATATAAGTCTGAAGCTTTTGAAAAGTTTAAGAAATTCAGACTCGAAGTAGAAAAATAAATAGGAAAACCTATTAAGATTCTTTGATCAGATCGAGAAAGTGAATACCTTAGTCGAAAATTTCTAAACTATCTTAAGGATAATGGCATAATCTCTCAATGGACTCCACCTGAAATGCCTCAACTCAACAAAATTTCAGAATGGAAAAATTGAATCCTATTAGATTTGGTTCGATCCATGATGAGCTTCACAGACCTCCTTGAGTTTCTTTTAGGACATAGTCTGCTGACCACTATATATCTACTGAATGGGGTTCCATCTAAAACTATTCCTACCATACTGTATGAGATATGGCATGGTAAAAAATCAAGTCTGATTCATCTCAAAATTTGGGATTGTCCGGCCCATGTCAAGAGACAACAGATGGATAAATTAGAGTCTACGTCCTTTAGAGCTTGATTTATTGGATATCCTAAAGAGTCATTAGGAAATTTTTTCTATCTTCCAAAAGATCATAATGTGATTGTGAGTCGACACGCTATCTTTCTTGAAAAATAGTTTATTCAAGATGATGGCATCGGAAGATAGATTAGGCTCGAGGAGAAAGTCTCCCAAGATCCACGAGCCAAGGAACCTTTGGAACCCAATTAGATTGAGCCAATTCAATTACTACCTCATCCACCTCGTAGATCAGAAAGAATTTTTCATCCCTCTGAAAGGTACTTAGGTACTATTTCAGAGGACGTAAAAAAAATATTTCTCATAGAAAATGGGGTTCATGGTGATGATTCCAAAATCTATGATGATACGATATCAGATATTGACTCTGAAAAATGGTTAGAAGTAATGAAGTTAGAGATTAACTCAATATGCTCAAACCAAGTCTAGACCTTGGTAGATCCACCTGAAGGTATAATACCTATTGGGTGTAAATGAATCTTCAAGAGAAAGATAGGTGTCGATGAGAATGTAGAAACATTCAAAGCAAGGCTCGTAGTGAAAGGATATAGTCAGTGTGAAGGTATTGACTATCAGGATACTTTTAGTCTATTTCGATTATGAAATATGGAAAATGGATGTAAAAATAGCAATCTTAAATAGATATCTTAAGGAAGATATCTATATGGAACAGCTACTGAATTTCACTTCCAGTGATACCAATCATAAGATTCGCAAGCTGTAAAGGTTCATACATGGACTTAAGCATGCCAAAGCTGGAATGCTCATTTCAATGATGTGATCAAATCATTTGGATTCATGAAGAATGAGGAGGAGCCCTGTATTTTCAAAAGGATCAATGGGAGCACTGTTGTCTTCCTCGTACTTTACGTGGATGACATTCTCCTAATTGGGAATGATATTCCTATGTTGACCACAATCAAAATGTGGTTGTCTAAAGAATTCTCCATAAAAGACCAAAGAGAGGCATCCTTTATTCTAGAAATTAAGGTTTATAGAAATAGATCGAATAGGATGCGAGATCTCTCACAGAAGATGTACATAGACAAGGTGCTAAAGAGGTTTAGCATGAAAAACTTCAAGAGGGGATTGGTGCCTTTCAGACATGGCATTCATCTCTCCAAGAAGATGTGTCCCAATACACCTGAGGAGATTGAATGTATGAGCAAGATCCCTTATGCTTCAGCAATAGGGAGCCTCATGTATGCCATGCTATGTACATGATCTGATATTACCTATACTGTGAGTGTCATAAGTAGGTATCAGTTAAATCCAGGCGAAGAGCACTGGACTTCTATGAAATATATTCTTAAGTACTTGAGAAGGACTAAGGATATATTTCTAGTCTTTGGTAATAGAGAACTCCAGGTCTATGGGTATACAGACTCGAATTTTATGATCGATATAGTTGATCGAAAGTCGATATCTAGAAGTTTGTTTATTTGTAATGATGGTGCTATCAGTTAGAAAAGTTTCAAGCAGACGGTGATAGCAGATTCTACTATAGAAGCAGAGTACATCGCTGCATCAGAAGCTATAAAGAAGACATTCTGGTATAAGAAGTTTGACATACAGCTTGGAGTGATGTCATCAGATGCCGTTCCTCTGTACTGTGATAATAATAGTGCCATAGCCCTAGCTAAGGAGCTGAAGACTCATAAAAAATTCAAGCACATCGAGCGGCGATACCACCTCATCCATGATTACCTCGAGAAAGGATACGTCGAGGTCAAAAGAGTCGACACTACAGATAATGCGGCTGATCCACTGATAAAGCCATTAAGCCAGTAGAAGATCAAAACCCATCTTGAAAAGATGGAACTTAGATTTATAGTCAATTGGCTTTAGGTCAAGTGGAAGTTTGTTAGATGTGGTCCTAGAAGCTAGATTGGTTGTCACTTGTAATACACTTCTAAGGATAATTTTATAATTTTGACTATAAATTAATAAATAGATTATTTTTTTATCATAGTGTGTATTTAAAAGTATTTGTAATACATCCTTTGAGTTAATGGTAATGATAATTCATATTTTCAAGAGTTAAAAATTTAAGATATGAATTTTCATAATTAACTCATAAACTGCTTCCGACCGTAGAATCATCACAAGGATAGTGATCGATCCAGAAGATTGGTGTATGATCGCTTTCTTAGGATAGATGTGTCTTGAGTCTATGGTGTGGAGATACCAAAGCGAGAATACAAGTACTTGTTAGAGAACGAGAGCACTGAGCATGACCATCTCGAGTAGTCATAAGGAAATCTACTTTCTTATCGATGATTGACTCGATGCTACAGTGATGTGTATGGTTCTTTGACTTAAGGTGCATCAATAGTTTACCTTAAGGATATTATAGTTTGATTACATCATAACTCGATCTCCTAGCTATTCGGAACCCTGAGGTGTATGTTGGCTATAGCATGTTCATTATAGAAATTGGATTGCACCAATAAGAGGATCTGTCTACCTCGATAGATGAGAAGTCCTATGATAATCATGATATTGAGTCCTTAAGCCCATGCCCATGATAGAGTGAAGATGATAGAAAGAGTTTCTATTAGGATTTCATATTGGACTCGAATCGAATGATTAATTCATATGATGGACATTAGGTTTGATAAGTTCATCTTAACCCTAATCCTATCGGAGCTCAAGATAGAAGAACCCAATCACACAGGTAACTACATTGAGAGGTTTGCTTTTAGTTCTGATGGATTGCCACCATATATTGCTAGGTATCACTGATGGATTTTGAAAGTAATTAGAATGATTTTGTGATCAATCATTCTAATTGTATGAATCAGAAAAATTTTGGTCCATCGAAAGGTGTTTTGATGATGTCGATGATGAAGATCATGATATATCTTATTACCATATAGAATTGAACCTAACTGGATCATACAAATAAGGATTTGGATCTGGATGTCATCAATTGAGCTAGCCCAGTTTGATTGATTTGAATTAGATCTAATTAGGTTCAAGATAATCGTGCTAGCATACGATTGAGCCTGACTTTCTTCTTCTAAAATCTTTCTAATTTGTTATAACTAAGTTAAATTTGATTTGACTCATTCTTGTTTTTTGAATGGATTTATTTTCATCTAATTAGAATAAGTCCAGGTCAAATTAATTGTTGAAATTAAATCCATTCATAGTCAAATTGGACTAGGATCAAAAGTTGACCTATTTGAGAGAATTGAGGGTCACCTGATCAGATACTTTTAGAAAATTATTTAGAAATTATTTTGATCTAATTTTTGGATATGTGATAGAGCATGAATTATACATTGGGTGTACCAAATTTTATGATTTTTGAAGGTGTCTACACTAAGTTATGACAGAGTTTGATTCAAATCAAACTCTTAAGGGAAGAGTCCTAAGCATAGTGAACTCTTCCTTATGTACTCATGCTGCCACCTTTCAGATTGATTTTTGGCATCAAAATTAGATGAAATCTGAAGATTTTCATGGAGATTAGGTCCAATAGTCACAATGGTCAAAATAAGAGGATTTTGATCAAAGAGGGACTCTAACTTGGCGCTATGCTTTTGTATAAGAACTCTTGCACCAAGGCTCTTCATCGAGAAATATTTTTCATACCCAAAGGCTATCATTCCAGATATCCCACATCTCCTCTATCCTCTCTCTCTCTCTCTTCTACATGTCTAAAATGTTAGGCATAAATCTGAGAAGAATATCCAATTAAATTTATAAAGAGTTCAGCATCTACGAGATGGTGTTCGTGAGACAGACACGCTGCCTTCAGAAATTTTTTGAAGGACTTTCAGATCAAATTCAGATATGATCTTTAGAGAAAAGATTTGCAAGAATAAGACATTCAGATCTTTTCTGAGTGAATATCAATAGAGGTTAGATGCATGCGTGGCTCCTTCCAGAAGCTCAGAAAATATCAGGATCATCATAGGATAATCAAATTACCCAAAGATATGAAATTAAATATAATTTAATTTTTATTTTAATTTTCAATATTAGATCACCATGATCAGATCTAAGAATTCTTAGATCTGATCAGATCATTTAAATTTTTTTTAGAAAAAAATTATTTCAGATCTGATTAGATCTGCACAATCCTGCAGTGGAAAATAATTTTTTTCTTTCATCTCCTTAGAAATTTTGAGAGAATTTTTATAAGGATAGCTTCTACTTGAGAGAGATTTATGTATAATAAGTTGAGAGTGGGTATTTTTCTCTTTTACTTTTTTTTTTTTTATAATGAAGCTTTGCATGCCCCATGGAGGCAAGCTTTTTAGCTGATCCACATACTAGATTATTGTTCTTATTTTATTTTCTTCTTTCTTTCTGCCGTAATAATCTAGTATTAGATCCTCAACAAGTAGTATTAGAAAAGTTGATATCACAACAAAGTAGAGGCTAGTGCTATGGTTTCCCTCGAAGGGGCATCACCAATTTTTTCTTCAATCCCTCTTCCATTCATGAGTGGAAGGTATAATTTTTCTTCGTGTCTTCTTTGACCCCATGGGGATTTTCAACTGAGTGGGGTACCCAAGTGAAGTCTGCATTGCTGGATTTTCCAAAATTGACCAAGATGGAGGAGAAGGTGGAGGAGTTGAAACAGCTTGAGGTGGTCCCAAACTCCAAACTCCTTTATGAGGATCTTCTGAGGAGCCTTTATTCCACTGGTTTGGCTCCAATGAGTGAGTTCTAGCATATGCTTTTTCTTCCTTTGAACTGTGGGGTGGAATGTGCTATCTTTTATGCATTCATACATGTTTAGAATTTTCTTTGAGGGAGCTAGTTGGTGCCAACCCTCTTAAGAAGAAAATAAAAAGGAGAAGAAGAGGAAGAAGGTTATCTTATCGCCTTCGATCGAGATTGCTGTGACTGAAGCTACTACTATCGAAGCTGTGACCGAAGTTACTACTATCGAAGCTGTGACCATCAAGCTTAAGGTTGTTGGGTCAAAGGCTATCAAGCTAGAGATAGCTGAAGCTACAGATTAGTAGAGGAAGCGGCACTCAAAGAGGAGTCACACGATCCCTCCAACTGAGGCTGCGATTGTTGATGCCACCCCTGCAGAGGATGGGCTTCTCATGGTGACAGAAGGGGGTGCTCCAGTCCTCCCAAGCATTCCATCATCTTTTGTTGTTGATTCCACATCTATGATTGAAGCCTATTCAAAGCTATTGGGGGAGTTGGTACCTTCAACTAATGTGGCAAGCCTATAGGTGCGTTCTCTTGGGCAGTATCTCCAAGATGTTGCTAAAGTAAAACTCCAGCTTTGACTCTTCTCTTGGTATGCCCTTTTCTAACTAGGTGTCGTTTTTTAGGGGGCCTTCGCGACATGGGGTTGGCTTTAGTAGATCTAACATCTAAATGAAGAAACTCACCAACTTCATAGTCATCTTTGTGTGGTCGAGGAGGAGGGAGATGTAGTTGAAAAATGATTATAGTTTGCCTTGGCGTGATTGGAGGAGTAGCTTGCTATGGAGAGGTCTTGAGCTGATGCCATAGAGGCATCCTTAGGGGAGGCCAAGACTTCTTAGGAGGAAGTCGAGGAGAACTTCAAGTAAAAGGTAGCCCAACTTCATGAGAGTGAGGCTAAAGCTGCACATGCGCGAGAATAGGTTGTGAGAGTTGCAAGCTAGGCTAGGAAAAGGTGACTCAGGTGAGGGTGGCCCAATCCCAGTTCATGGATGAGGTTGCTGCCGTCAAATGTCATCTCATGGAGGCTACTACCAAGGGAGTGGAGGATTTCAGGCAAAGTGAGGCCTTCCATGAGAAGCCCCTGGTGTCATGCCAAGAAGCCTTCTTTACTGACTTTAACTGGTACAAGAGGAAAATCAGGGCACAGTTTCTACAACTTGACCTAGACCATGTATCGGCTTTGCTGCATGCATGTTCTCATTCTCATGTCTCTTGGATTTGGATAGAGATGAAGTTTACTAAAGAGGAGTTGTTGGCTTGTCTTTCAAAGGTAAAGAGGAGGAAGGTCAGACTTGCTGGGACAAGCCAAGGAGTGGAAGGATAGAGTTCAACTATTCCCAGCCCATCGGCTGGCATACTCCCTATTGAGCCTTCTCCAAGAGCCATTGGGGATGTGCCACAGATGGAGGTGATGGTTGGTGTTCAACCTGTCAAAACCAAAGGACCATTGAGTGAGAGGATAGTTACTGGCACTGATATGAGCCAAGGTATAAGAGATTAAGGTTCAACTACTCCCAGTGTTCCTGGCGAAACCCTTCCAATTGGGCTCTCTTCGGGCATGGCTGATGGTGCCCTTTTGATCAAGGTAGGGGTTGGCACTTAGCCTACCGATGCTATTGAGCCAGGCTTGATGGAGACTAAGGGAGGTCTGCTCGATGGAGAGCCACTTTTGGATGCATCGAGGAGGCAATCCATTGATGCTGGAGCTTGAGCTGAGGTAATCGAGCCATTTGCCAAGCCAAGGCCAAGCATGTCTGATTTTGGGGCTCCTCCCTTGGTTGCGGTGGAGGTCACAATCTAGGGTACTGTGGTGGAGCCATCATCTATTGCTATCGCTGAAGTCCTAATTGTAGTGGCTGAGATGTCTCGGACTAGAAGTTAGTCTATTCAGGTGATTCCAGTAGCTGCAAAGGATTTAATTAAGGTCAAAGAGGAAGAAGCCAAGGGAGATGCGATCATTGTAGCAACCGAGATTATAGAAGTAGCTATGAGTACCAACGGGTGGGCAAGCGATCGTCTTCCCACCCCCCAGTCATGTCTTCTCCTCTTGCTCATCTTCAATGGGTCTTTCCTCCTTTGACTCTCAAACAGACAAGTAGAGAGGGTAAGATGGTAATCTTTGAGTACTATCGGTACTGGCAGATAATCAAAGGACTAATACCCTTTAGGAATAATGAGTATCTGATCAGTATGACTAATGAGGATGCACTTCTTAATGTATATCATAGTACCTTGATGGTAGGTTTTCCTCCTCTTGCTTGATGTATATCTCTATTGTCTTCATTGACTAATCTATCAACTATGCAGGTAGGTTTTGGCTTTCGAGCTTTGGAGGCTAGGTTTTTTCCATCACGTGACTAAGTGAAAGCAGCCGAGGAAAGCATGTCTCGGGCAATGCATCAGAAAAAGATCGCCAAGCATGGCCGAGCTTTGGCAAAGGAGGGGCGTTGTGCCACCGAGGAAGCCCGAGAAAGTCTTTAGAGATAGCTCATAGTTCCCTTATCAGGAATAAGAAGCTGAAGAGTGCCCTGGAGGCTTCTCAACGGGAGATTGAAAAGCTGAAGAAAGAAGGTCTTCAGTTGCTGGAGAATCCTCATCCTGCTTCTTGCGGGTGAGGGATCCAGGTTGACGTGCACAAAAGATTGCCAGAGTTCCTTGTTCTGCTTCCTGTGAATGAGGGATCCAGGTTGACGTGCACAAAAGGTCGCTCGCGGTTTCTCATTCTTCTTCCTATGAACGTGGGATATAAGTTGACGTGCGCTTGTGACGAGCTGCTTGTAGCGAGGCTAACCTTCAGGGCGAGGTCATAAGGCTTGGTGATGAGCTCTGGGTGTCGAGGAACGAAGCTTCTATTGTACAAGTTGATGGAGCTTGCGCCTTCGTTCGAGCTTCTGATGTGGAGATAGAGCTGGCTAAGGCAAAGAGGAAGATCGATCAACTTGAAGCTGAGGTAGCTGGTCTTCGTGGAAGCCTTCAGGCTCAATCTAGTTGGACAGGTTCTACAGACCTTATCGTTGTAGAGTAAAGGTCTTCGAGGCCCGATACCAAGGTTGATTGATTTTTGGGACAACGACCATTAATAGATCTTTTAATCCAGAGAGGACAACAAGGTTGCACGATTACTTTGGTAGAGGTTATGACTGTTGCTGATTGATCCTTCGCGGCCATCTTTGGGTGCCGGAAGATGCATTGGACTCCCTCATCCCTTAGTCGACTTATTTTGAAGATGCGAAAAAGTCTTGGAAGAAGAGGAAGAATATCCAAGATTTGATTGATAACCTTGTACCTTGATTCGTTGTAATGCCCATTTTTGAGATAAAAGCAAAACCGGAGCATAGGGAAGTATACACTAAGGTACATCATAACCTTGATCATGTAAGTAACCTATCAAATAACCGCAGCATACCTTAATAGCATCGCTACAAAGGCCAATCCCCAACACACCACTAGCTGAATTGTTCAATTGTTGCACCAAGAAAAACGGGAGCATAGGGAAGTACATACTAAGGTACACCACGAAACATCACCCATCAGATAACCGCTCAGTTTGCACGAATAAATGCTGATCACCAACGTCCCGCGGGAAAGGGAATGACTTAGGCGCATCAGTTTGATTCTGTGGTCTCTTGGAAACTTCTTGTAGCACCTTCATCGTGACAATGGGGTGGCATTTCTTCCTGTGGTTGTCGTGGCATTCCTTCCAATACCAGTAGACGGCATGGATCCATGCGGCTAGCTATTTGGTTCACACCTGTGGGCACCAAAAAATTTTAGCATCAATCATCAGAATATTCCGAAAATATCCTGGTAAAACGGAAGAAAGTCTTCCGCAGCTTTGATCCAATATCCTCCACCACATAAGCCATCCAATTAGCCGCCTTAATAGCTTCTTGGAAGATATGCCTAACAGTACATATGGAGTAGTACGTACCTGATTTGATTCACCAAGTATCTATCATTAGTTGATGGTTGGATCTATGAATCTATAGTAATCCTGGATATAACTATTCTATGATTCTATGATGCACGGAATGAGATGCTTTATGCTCTTATATAAGATATCTGAAGAGATCATGTAATCTGTCTTGGTGCAACAATAGAACAATTCAGCTAGTGGTGTGTTGGTGATTAGCCTTCGTAGTGATGCTATTAAGGTATGCTGCGGTTCTTTGTTGGGTTACTTGTATGATCAAGGTTGTACTTCCCTATGTTTCTCTTAAAATAAGACGTCCATGTGTGAACCTTTGGTCCTGCGTTCCTTAAGTAATGATCAAGCATATAGTGGTTCAGGTTGTTAGCTAAACAAATTAAATGGAGGATGGACTTGATTCACCTTCCCCAGATGATAATTGCACTGCTTAACCAGCTAATGGTGACAGGCCAATTCCATCAGTCAATGAATGGAGGGGCGTTACAAAGAGGTCCCTAGTTTATGGCCTTTGTCAAAGTTTTCAAAGCCGGCTAGAATTCAATTTTGGCTCCGTGCACTGGACCCAGCGGCCAATAGCCGTGGGCGTAACATGCTTCCCGCTAGAATTCTACTGGATTTGCTACTAATTGCATGTATCGGATCATCAGAACATCCTTAAAATATCATCCTTATAACCTTGCAAACTATGTTGCATGCTCTCGTCCAATCTGTCTTGAAAAATATAAAATTCTATTGTTCCTTATCTGCCAAACAGTAGATGAAAATTCTTATGTTGGAATAATTAAAAAAAGATTTCCTATCTTGAAATTTTTGAAAACAAGATTGGTTTCCCCATGGATCCATTCAACTCGTATCATGCAATTGGCCTACCAACCAACCACCTTCCATCCACTCCTCAAAGAACGGAACCGTGCTTCCAGCTCTCATTCCAAAAAAAAATGTTGCAATTTTTTCTAGAAAAAAATGTTGCAATTTCGACAAATGTTATCAGCGCAATGGCTAATTCACCCAAGATATTGGTCTGGAGGCAGGATAATTACAACAATTTTCAAGCAAAAGTTCTAGTTCTCAGAGATATATGGATGATCGACAAAATTTTCTGACCAGCCCACATGTCAATTTGTCCACGGTGGTACTAGGAATTTAACCGTCGTCCAAGTTAGGTGAAGCCAATCTTCAATATTGCGGACAACCAAACATGTTGGCTACCAACACCATGAGAGCCCATGGATTTATTTGGAAACCAAACAAATGTACTCCTTGTATGATGAACCAACCAAACCCAATAGAAAGGTTTATTCTGTAGCATATTACTGGTGTTCTAACAACGTGACGGTGCCAACTATGGCTGGTAAAATCACTGGATGGTTATCAGTGAGCTGGTTCTGAATCCCACCGTCACTCGATTTCGGCGGGACTTTTTCTTGTATTGGTCCCAAACTTACAAAAATCAATTCATGTAATGGAGACTTCTCTATGGAGGAACCTTCCCACAACTTTGTTGATGTTTTAATTTATCCAAGAGCTGGTGTTTATGGTGGAGCTAAATATTATTTAAATATTGTAAGATTTAATTTATTTAAAGAAAAATGCTAAATAACACCTATCAGATAACCGCTCAGTTTGCACGAATAATTGCTGATCACCAACGTCACGGGGGAAAGGGAATGAGTTAGGTGCATCGGTTTGATTGTGTGGTCTTTTGGAAACTTCCTGTAGCAGTGACCATGGAGTGGCACTCCTGCCTGTGGGGGGATCTCTCCACCTCGTTCTTTGTCTTCAGACACTATCTTCGGTCTCGAACCAACAAAGTAGTCAAGCTTGACCTTCTCTTTACGGATTACCACTGAACATGCACTTCAGCTCGAACCAGATGGCTCCATGAAAATCAACTTATCTTTTTGACTCATATACGATGATCTGGTCGGATGCATATCGACCACATGGTCAGATTTATGCCGACGACTTATAAACAAATCTCCGACATCCAACCGTTACAGAGAAGAACGTGGGCTGATATAATCCTCTCAAATCCTGGATGGTTAAAAAAAATATGGTAGGTGAATAAATGCTCTTTACTACAGATTATCCACTATCGTGTCATCGGACTTAGCTCTCCATAATGGTTAGCAGGTAACCACGTATCCTATCTTCACCTTTCTCTATATAAGGAGGGGATAAAAGACTCTCTGATTAGGTTTTCTCTAGTACTTTGATATTTAGAAACTACTTACTTTTTTTTTTACTATTTTTTAAAATTTTAGCTAACTTAAGTATTAAAGAATCTTCACAAAAAAAAATTAAGAGCTTGAACATTTTTTTCAAATTCTGGAAGCTACTTGCAGTCCTCAGACGCTCCCCAACCACCAAGCTCTAGATTAGACGCACACTGGCCACAATCTTTTTTTCTAGGGCCCTGCGGCAACACTTTCAATACCAATGGATAGCATGGATCCATACGGCTATTTGGTTCACACCTATCGGGGCGCTAAAATTTCAACATCAATCAGTAGAATATTCAAAAGATATCCTGGTAAAATAGAAGAAAGTCTTCCGCAGCTTTGATCCAATATCCTCCACCATATAAGCCATCCAATCTTTCGCCTTATTAGCTTCTTAGTACATATGGAGTAGTATGTACTTGATTTGATTCACCAAATATCTATCATCGGTAGATTATTGGATTTATGATTCTGTAGTAATCCTGGATATAACTATTCTAAAGCTTCCCTCCAAAATAAGATGATCGGCTCTTAAAACAGTAGTACCCCTCCCACAAATGCAGTTCTCATTTTAGCCGGTGGAACTGCCGTATCAAACAGAGACTCGTCGTCTGCTGCCACGAGTGCTGACCTGGAGCCTCAAATACTAAAATCTGCTCCACCAATTTGACTCATTTTCTTCGCATTGCCATCAAAGTGTAATGATTATTGTTAGACAGAAAGGTGCCAACTAGTTCTGTCGGTAATTGGAGATCGGTAATGAGTTGGATTTTTATCCTACCTTCATCTTGACATCAACCAGACTCCTTCGCATCCTAATTTTAGAAAAACATATAGATAATAATTAAACAGTACTTCTGAATAACAAAAAAAAAATTAATACTCTTAAGAAAAGGAGGAAAATCTGTTTGTGCTTTTTTGAAGATACAACTTTCAAAAATCAAATCTAGAATCTCTTATTGCCACTTACACTTTGTTTAGATTCGGGATACCCAGGGGTTTATAAGAGGAGGGGAGAAGAGGGTAATGGAGGAGAGGGGAAGGAAGGGGAGGGTAAGAAAATTAATAAATTCTTGTTTGAAAAGGAAGGAAAGGATAAAGAAGAATATATATCTTATCCTTATTTGCATAGAAGGATTAAAAGAAGAGTAAAATTTTTTTTATATATATATATTAATAAATATATTCTTTCTCATTAATATATGTACTATTTAATGTTAGTGATATTTTCTATTATTTAAAATAAATTTATTAAATATTTTCATGTAAGATGCATTGGCTTCATGTATCGAAAAATCGAAATTTCTGACTTGTACGAAAAGCAAAAAATTGATCCGTGCAATTGAGAAAAAAGATTATAAAATGGTCTCGTTGTAATTTAGAAGTTTTATTGAGGGCAAACTAGAAAAATAAAATTTAAGCTTAAATTTTTCCTCTTTTAAAGCCCAAATTGAGGGGTTTGACCGTTAGAATAAGCTCTAATTATCATAAATTAATATTTTCTAAAACATACCTCTCCCATTTGCTCAGGACTATTGATAGACAACATATTTGGCATCCAAGGTAAAGCGCGCCTCAACTCTTATGGTAGGTGGCAAACCACCACCGTGGTGATGTCTACGACACCAAGTTTCCTAGTTTTTGCTATTCTAGGCATAGTTATTCCAAGCTCAAACTCCTTTACAATGGTAGCAAATAAAAAAAATTAAAAATATTATGACCAGGGATATGCATGATTAACGTATCCTTTTTAAGAATTAAAAAAGTTTATAATTCTAATAAAGATATGATAGGATTTAATTTTCACTCGACTATAAAATTTTTAGAAACTATTTAGATAATTAAATTTAAAAATTTATAGAATTTATAAATTATGCCAATATAACAAGCAAAATTAAATTGGATAGGCTTATATTCATAAATATCAAAAATACTTATGAAGTTGATAGAATATTTTTTCTTCTTATGAAATTTGGATTGGCCTACTACAAAGATATCGTTGATATTCAGGATTTATAGGTTTAGTCCAATTTGATTTTATTAATTATATTAATCTAATTCAAAAATTATAAAAAAATTTTAATTAAATCATCTAAATAGGCTCTTAGACTTTATCATCTTGGGTTGATGGACAACCATACATATTGTATTTATCTATTCTTAAATCATAACCTCATCAGTATCCTTGAGGTTACCTTGGTGATGTTCATAAATTATAATTTTATTAGTATTCTTGAGGTATCCTGCTGACCAACTAGCACCCAAATTACTATAAGTATCAATCCTCCATGATGCACGATTTATATTGTAGAATGCTGTATAGCATTTGGTGCCCGATGTTCAAGAATAAATGGCCATAAAATAAGCTGATGCGTTGTTGTTGATGACCATCTATTTCGTGAAGGCGACTATGTACGGCACGGTTGCAGACCACGAATAATGGAGGATCTGGGTCAGCCGGTCTCGGTCTGGCAGCCCCACCGGCCACAGTGCCATCTCATGCGTGAGACTCTCAACGAATTTAATAATATATTCCAATCGTACCCTATACCTCCTCTGTAATCTTCTCACCCGTCACCCACGTGCATGGAGAAATTCTAAAAAGAAAATGGGCTGGCTGTGCCCCCCACACTTCCACAAATAAAAAAAAAAATCCAAAGACTGCCCAGTCCTCCTTCCCAAGCCTAAAACGTAGACTCCAAATGCCACATGGATCGCTTCTTTAAACCGAACGTCTTGCCTACTTCCCCTTTAGCCATAAAGTCTCTCTCTTTTCTCTCTCTTGTTCGGCCGTTGCTCCTTTGGCCCCTTCTAATAATTCTTGTTTCATTCTTGTAAGAAAGAAGCGAAGCAGGCAAGAAATAAAAGTAGTAGAGAGGGACACCAGCATCGTCAACATCACACTCCCCGGGCGGAGCCCCGCGTCCAGTGTTTCTTTCCTTCCGCGCCGCCTCGTCCTCCCCCCGACTTTCTCGCACGCCTTTTCCTCCCCTCTCCCAGCGGTTTCAGCTGGGATTTAATTCCGGTTTCAGGTGGGATTTAATTCGAACAGATCTAGGGCAGAGGAATATTAATCTTTGGATCGGCCGTTACGACTTGCTCGGTGGGCTGTCCTGGGTCGTGATTTTTTTGGGTGGAGACGAGGGGGTTGGAGGTGGGATTGGAGATAAAACGGTCGGATTGAAGCAGAGAAGAGATGGAGGAGAGCCGGGTGCTGAATTGGGGGATGTTCCGGGCGGTGCTGGCCATCCTCCAGTGGTGGGGATTCAACGTCACCGTCATCATCATGAACAAGTGGATCTTCCAGGTCTCCTTCTTCTCTCCTTTTCCTTTCTTGAGCTAAATTAGTATGAATTTTTGTGGCGAATTCGGATGATGATTTAGTGCCCTAGGTCGGATGTTACTGGATTCTTGATTTTGGGTTGCTAATTTGCTTGGTCGAATTCTGGGATTTGTGAATCGGATTTGATCTTTAGGTTGCAGTGTGGATTTAATGCCAGATTTGGTGGTGTTGTTCTATCTTTATTTAAGTTTTATAATACATGCCTTTCTTTGAATTTTTTTTTTTGCTTCATGAAGTTCTTGTCTTTCTATGCCTTGTTTTTGGAGAATTGTCTATGCTTTCTTGAATTAAAACAGCTGCAGAAGCTTAGTGGGTCAAGAGTTTAGCGGCGAGGTGTGGAGAAATTCCCTTAGAATATAATCATATCTTCTAGGAGAGGAGATTGAGGAGAATGTCATCCTTATACGCATAATTCTTTTAGTAATAATGCTCTCTAATATTTGTTCAAGTTGGACTGCTCAGAAGAAGGCAACTACAATGTGTTGGAGGAGACCTGGATAGAAAGGAATGCGTATACCAGATAGTAGTCCCTTCAGATGGATCAACCAGAGGAGCTTTGTGGAGGTGAAGACAATTCATCTCTTTTTAGTAACAAGAGGAGCAATAAAATATTGGCGAACAAGTAATAATTGGAGTCTTGTAGTGGAGTTTTTTTTGTTTAATTTGAAAACCCTCATATCTTTATGAGAAGGATTTGACCTCCAATTGGCAAATGCAGGTAAGCGACATTGATAATATACTACTAAGCGTTCATGAGGTGGAAGGTTATGCTGACCTTGATATACCCTGCACAGCCTCTGCTCTAATTAGAAATAAAGAGGGGTGCTGAATATCTCATATCACTAGAGGTAGGAATCTCATTAGCTAGAACACTGGAAGTTGCTTCAATTAGGCTTAGTGGTCTGAGGAACTGTACTATAACAGCTCAACTCTCCAAATGTCCATGAGAAGTGGCTTCTTGTTTGTCTTACCTTTAATCATGAGCCAAAGGGGTCTTAGATTGAAGACAAGGATTACTTTGCCCTTCTTTTGCCCTCCTTCCTCGTTGGCCCTTGTAGTCTGTAGGACCAAACAACTATCTGTCTTGTTTAGGTTTTAGCATAGGTTAAAGTAGGAAAGTATCTGTTTCAATCTTTAGGTGGAGCGGATGGTCTCGCTACATTGAAGATTTTGCAGATTCTTTCTACTTATTGGAATGGCGCAGTATAAAATCCATTTATAAATTGTGATTTTATGGTTCATATTGGTACACTTTGTAGGGATCCAAAAAAGTGTCCAAGGTAAAAGGATGGATAAGGATCCTCTCTCAAGGAGCTTCTTGGCAGTCATTTGTGCAGCACCATCTATGGGTGGATATTACCCGATTGGATGCCATTAGCAAGTTAGATTTTTTGGTTGTTTCTTGTTTTTTTCTTATCTCTCCCTTGCCTTCCAGTTCTTGTTCATTTCATATATACTCTATGTGTCAAAGTATGTGTTTCTATATATTACCATTTCAAGGGTTAAGTTATAGTAGCACTTCAGTTGCATTGACTAAGCAAGTTTAAATGTAATACAAAATTAATATCATAGTTATTTGTTCATACTGAGAAATTGTTATTATTCTTTACTCTTATTGATGAGAAACAATTTTTTTATGATCATTTTGAAATTATTATGGTTAAGAATATTTAGGTTATGCATCATGGTCTTTTTCCAAAATCATTTAGTATTTCATAAAGTTAAAGATCTTTAACATACGAAATTGGATTCTTCTTCTTTTTTCCCCTCAGAGAAGAAGCCAAGATTGTTTTAAGGAATGCTGAAGAAGTTGAAAGAAGTGCCGAGCACTAATGTCATGACAATGTACTTTTTAAACAAAACTACATGTTTAACAAAATGTACATGTTTGACAGATAGTTTAACAAATAGAGGATGAGCCTTGGTGCAATGGTAAAGTTGCTCCTTGTGACGTGGGTATCACAGATTCAAAACATGAAAATAGCAGCTCCACATGCTGGGATAAGTCTTTGTACATAAGACCCTCCCCAGACCCCATAGCCACCCTTTTACAAATAGTTTAACCGGTACCTGTGTAAGCATGAACAATTTCTACATAACTTGTACTCATAGTATGCTCTGATCCAATTTTTTGGGATAGATTATTTTCATTTAACATTAGTTATTCATATGCTTGTGCTCATTTCATTATCATCACAAACATATGGTCAAAAGAAAACTCTGTTTTGGTTATTCACTGTTCTATGTAATCACATGAGTTTGTTTTACCTTGAAGTTACAAGCTGGATGACCTGAAGACAATTTTTTGAATACAGAAACTGGAATTCAAGTTTCCTCTGACAGTATCATGCATCCACTTTATATGCTCTGCTGTTGGAGCATATATTGCCATCAAAGTACTTAAAATTAAACCACTAATTGAGGTTGATCCTGAAGACCGTTGGAGAAGGATATTTCCTATGTCATTTGTGTTTTGCATCAACATTGTGTTGGGGAATGTGAGCTTGCGGTACATTCCTGTTTCTTTCATGCAGACAATAAAATCATTTACTCCTGCAACAACAGGTTTGCTAATGACTTTATCTGCTTGGATTTTTTTTTTTTTTTTTTTTATTGATTTTTGTCCATGACCTCTGTTTTTGTTTGTATGCCTTTTCAGTTTGATTTATTTCCAGTTCTGATGTTTATTTGCATCTGAAACAGTCATCCTGCAGTGGTTAGTGTGGAAAAAATATTTTGAGTGGCGTATTTGGGCTTCTCTGGTGCCCATTGTTGGGGGAATTCTTTTGACCTCTGTAACAGAGCTTAGTTTCAACATATTTGGATTTTGTGCTGCCTTGTTTGGTTGTCTGGCTACATCTACAAAGACCATTCTAGCAGAGTCTCTACTTCATGGATATAAATTTGACAGGTAGCAGATCAATATATGTTATGATGTCTGATATTTGCACTTTAAATTTTGAATATTGAAATTGTGTTGATAGCTACTTACCTGATTTTTTTGATGATGTATTGTCAATATTATTGCAACCTTATACATTTTATTTATATTTCATACATCAAAGCTAATAAATAATGATTTGCATAAATGAAAGTTTCGAATATAGGAAATTCGTGTTTGCTTGTTGAAGCTTTAATTTATTAAGCATCTTATTTTAATTAGCTGCTAGGTTTTTTTTCTTGTCCTTATTTTTCTTTGACTCTTGATTAGAACTCCTGTGCTTTAAAATGTATATGTTGAGTTGTTGATTATTTGTATATTGGTAATTCTCTAATTCTTAACCTTTTGGGAGTCACATGTAATGAAAGGTTGATCTGATGGCATGTGATCTATAGTTTGGGCCAAGCATCATGACATGTTTGTAAATGCATTGCTTGGACTGTGCTCTGGATGCTGCTTTAGGCAACAGCAGGGATGTCAAGTTCTCCAAATTCATTGGATTTTGCAGTTATGCTATATATGTACGTATTTCACTTGACCTCTGTCAGTGGTTGAGTAGAACTTGATATTGATGGAGTTCTTTTTTTCTTCACAATAAGTTAATTACAAAGTTCGAGAGATAAGTCACTTCTTTTTTTTTCTTAACTTGTAACATAGATTAAGCCAACATATATGATTTCCACTTAAAGAAAGTCTTTTATAGACCTTTTTGTGATGAAAGTCTGGTCAGATCATCAAAATTTGGGTTCTTTTTCAAACACTAGAACATTGTCTGTAATTATGAATTTGATAAGTATTTCTTGAGAATCTGGTTGGGAGACAAAGTTGACCAATTTGTGTGGTGGTCATGATACAAACAATTCCTCTGAAGGTTTTGGATAAAGAAACAATGCGATTATGTGGTTAATAAAAATTTTTGTGACATCAAGAAAAAAGAAAAAAGTCATGTGGTTTTTTTTGGGAAGTAAGAAATTGTTTATGTTTTGCTTGCAAGAACACCGATTCCTGCTTGTTTAGCTGTCTGGGTGCTTAAGTCAAGAGTGCAGAAAGGGTAAACAGTAGAAAACTAGTTGAAGCAGGAAAGACGTTGAAGTTCAAAGTGCTGGGTGGCTGGTTTTGTTGAAGTTCAAAGTGCTGGGTGGCTGGTTTTAATCATCAAGACTGTAAATTGCTGAGCGGTACTGCTAAAAAAAGGCATAGCATATGTTTTCAAAGAAATGAATCTAAGAATTCCATGTGCTTGTGGAATTGCTTGAATACAAATGATGGCAAGAAGATCCTTTCAAATGACCTTTGTGGATAGAACATAAACTCTGCCTCTTATTTCTTTTAGGAAGGTGTAACTATGAAACATGGGAACTAGATTACTGCATATCACTTAAACTATACCTTATTGAAGAAACATATATGGTTTACTGGAAGGTTCAGGTTCCTCTGGCTTAATATTTTTCCAATTCCTCTTGCTTATCTATTAATATTTTCTCTCTTGTAGCATAAACACGGTATATTACATGGCGCCCTTTGCAACCATGATACTGGCTGTTCCAGCAATGGTGCTCGAAGGAAGCGGGGTTATGAACTGGTTTTACACTCACCAATCAATTTATTCGTCGTTGATCATCTTCTTCTCAGGGGTGTTGGCTTTTTGTCTCAATTTCTCTATATTTTATGTCATCCACTCAACAACTGCTGTCACGTTCAACGTCGCTGGCAATCTCAAAGTTAGAATTCACTATTCTTCCATTAAACTTTCCCAACATTCTGTTTGCTATGGAGCGATTACATATGAACATTTTTTTTTGCAGGTTGCAGTAGCTGTTTTGGTCTCCTGGCTTATCTTCCGGAACCCAATTTCTGTTCTTAATGCTGTTGGATGCGCAATTACACTGTCAGGCTGCACGTTCTATGGGTTTGTTAGACACAAGCTCTCTCAGCAACCAGCTGTCCCCGGAACACCACGAACTCCACGCACCCCCAGAAGTCGAATGGAGATGCTACCTCTTGTAAACGATAAACAAGAAGTTTAACGTCATACTGATATTTATTCACCTCATCTAACAGTTGATCAGCATTGATGATAGATTTATCACAGAGAAGAGCAAAGTACAAGCTGTGGTTGCCTTTATATTTCCGTATTCCCACAAATCCAAGCCCAGCTTTTAGTCAGTTACAGGCACTAGAATGGAAGCAAAAGGTTTCAGCGGCTGTGTGGGTGGTTTGATTTTTCATTTGCCATGTACTCGTTATGGTTGTTCAGAATTATACTTAAGAAAGAGGCTTTTCTTATTGTTCGTTTTGATTATATCAACTTTATCTTATTTAATACAAGGATATGCTGTTATAGGCTTTTACATACTGCACATTTTTGGTTACAGTACTTAGGGATATATCTCAAATATTCATTATTTAGGCCTAGGGCCAGAAATTCTACTGCCATGTAGTTCTGACCGGGTATCCTCCCACTCCCTCGATCTGTTTCCTAACAGCCAGCATCAGACAGCCGCTTTGTTAACGCGCTGTTCCACAAAATACTCACTGCTGCTCCTAAACAGGCTGCAATCAGCAGCAAAAGATACCAATTAAGAGAAAACAGTTGAACTGGCAATGCATGCTTCAATTCAGTGATAAGCGACAGCTCCTTTGACAAATGCTCCATTTCAGCTTGGGTCCTCGAGTCGCAATCGTCTCCAACTCCACCTGATGACCATGATAGGTTACAAACGAGAAATAGAAACAATAAAAATTCACAAAATCTGAAATGTTTGGGGCCCTCAATTTCTCTCCTGTTACTTTGCAAAATCCAAAAATGCTTGGTCCCTGCATTTCTCCTCCTCTCTCACCTCACCTCAACGGATCATATCTCAATAAGAATTTGCGGTCCGTAACCATTGGTCAAAGTTTACATAGTTTGAATACGAGAAACTTGGACCAATAAGTAAAAACAAAGCTTTGGAAGAGGAATTTACCATGGCTTACATCCCACCGATTCTTCTCATATTTAACATTTGTTGGATGCGGACAGGATGAAGTGGGACTCAGAAGCTATTAAGTAGCTGTGTATCTGATGTTAGGTATTGTATATTAGTTATGTGCTGTGCTGCAGTGATTGAAGTTGGTTTCTAGTACTTTTATATTTAGTTGCAGCCTTGCTCTTTGTAATATCAAAAAAAAAAAAACAAGAAGAAGAAAATAAAAATGTGAAGCAAAAAAGGTGACCAATATGTTAGACCAAAATCCATCATAAGTTTGTAAATCATTTTGGTTGTGGAGAAGGTGAAATTGCGAAAGAAGATGTTGATGTGAAAATCCATCTCGAAGTCGGGTTGGCTGGAGTTGCGTGATGGTGGCAAATCAGTGGCGACAGAATGGAGGTGGCCATACCTGCAAGAGAAGTCTCTAACCGAAGTTGGCTCCGACAGGGATCCTTTGATGCTCAGATCCATTCTCTATTCAATAGAAAGTTGCGTACCTTAGGGTCCATCTTTTTCTCCTTTTATGGAAGGGTCTGGAGTTTGTTAGGAATGATCGTTGGTTGTTGGTCGTGAGAGAACAATAAATTGTCAGAAATATTTTGTTTGCCCACTAAAATATTTTCAAAAATCATGTCAGGTATTGTCTCCTCATGGCATGTGGGGAGAGTGAGTTAACAATCTGGAGCCAAGAGTAGGGACTTCAGCCTCTTGATGAACTCAAGTTCGGCCCGACTTAGGACCTCATCCTCGATCCTTTGAAGATCCTCAGTCAGCCTTCGTTATGACTGGCTTTCATCTCTTGATGAACTCAAGTTTGGCCCGACTCAGGACCTCATCCTCGATCCTTTGAAGATCCTCAGTCAGCTTTCATTGTGACTGGCTTTCATCTCTTGATGAACTCAAGTTCGGTTTGACTCAGGATCTCATCTTCGATCCTTTGAAGACCTTCAATCAGTCTTTGTTGTGACTGGCTTCCATCTCTTGATGAACTCAAGTTCAGCCCGACTCAGGACCTCAGCCACAGCCTTCTGAAAACCTTCAATCAGCTCATATTGTGCTCTAGCTTCCATGTTTTGATGACTTCAAGCTTGGCCTAACATAGGACCTCGGCCATGGCCCCTTCAATCAGCTCATATTATCATATCTTCGGTTGACATAAAAATCCTCTAACAATAGCCCCTCTACTTCCGAGTCTGGGCCTTGGTTCGGACGAAGGGAGTATAGTAAGTCGGACTTGCTGAAGACACAATCTTTTTTGTCGTTTAGACTTAGAATCTTCTGATTTCTTATTGAAATTGTTCGAAGGTCTTCAATTTTATCCTCAGTTTTTTGAGCTTAGATTTCTACCGACCTCTATCTTCTATCGAATTTCTACATATGTTTACATTTTGAGTTTGGATTTTTGTAGATCTTTGCCTTTTAAAGTCAGATTTCTATAAATATTGATATTTTGAGTTTGGATTTCTGCAGATCTTTGCCTTTTAAAGTTGGATTTCTATAAATATTAATATTTGAAGCTTGGATTTCTACAAACCTTTGCTTCGTGTTTAAAAATCGGAGGTTTTCACCCTCGCTAGGATAAGGTTATTCTCCTATCTTAAATAACCAAAGGACTTCTCTTTGTGTCCGAATGAGATCCTTCTCTTATCCTTGACATGGCCATAGGGAAATACCTAAGCCATTAAAAGGGCCTCTCCCCACCTTCCATCTTAAGATAACGGTAGGGTTTAGGGTTTAGGATTTAGGGTTTAGGGAACGGGGATCCTCGCTTTGCTCATGTTAGGATGAGGTTCTCCTCTTGTTCCTAACAGGACTATAGGGGCACATAAAGGCCATTGAAAGAGCCTCTCTCCTCTTTCCGTCTTCAGTTAACAAGGTCTTCATTTTGCTTATGTTAGGACGAGGTTCTCCTCCTGTTCTTAATAAAACTGTAGGGACACATAAGGACCGTTGAAAGGACCTCTCCCCTCCTCCCATCTTAAGTTAATGAGGAGGTTCTCCTTCTATTTCTAACATGATTGTAGTGGCATATAAGGACCGTTGAAAGGGTTTCTCCCTTCCTCCCATCTTAAGTTAACGAGGTCTTCATTTTGCTCATGTTAGGACGAAGTTCTCCTCCTATTCCTAATAAAACTATAGGGACATATAAGGACCGTTGAAAGAACCTCTTCCTTCCTCCCATCTTAAGTTAACGAAGTCTTCATTTTGCTCATATTAGGATGAGGTTCTCCTCTTGTTTCTAATAGGGCTATAGGGACACATAAGGGCCATTGAAAGGACCTCTCTTCTCCTTCGATTTTAAATAACCGAAGGTCTTCTTTGATTGATGTTCTTGTTAAGTCTACTTTCTTAGCCTTGATTTTTTTTTGGCTTGAATTTGGGCTTGGTAGTTTAGCCTTGGTTATGATTTTGACTTTGGCTCGACTGTGATTTTAACTTCAGGGTTATGATTTTAACTTCAACTTGGTTATGATTTTAACTTTAGCTTATCCTTGATTCTGATCTTGGCTTGGTCTTGAATCTGATGTCAACTTGGCTTAGGCTTTAACCTTGGATTGCCCCCCCCCTCCTTTTTTTTTTTGATGAGCTCGACTTACTGAGTTAGAATTTCTATTGGCCTCAATCTTTTGAGCTTGAACCTTTGCAGACCTCAGACTTGTATAATCTTTACCTCGGATTTGTCTTGCTTTTTCTTTGAATAAATCTTGAACTTGACCTTGGATTGATCTTGAGCTTGACCTCAAATTGGTTTGAGATTTGACTTCAGCTTGGCTTAGGTTTTAACCTCTGATTGATTATTTGATGAGCTTAGCTTAATGAGGTTGGGTTTTTATTGGCTTTGGATTTGTATGATTTTTGCCTTGTATTTGTTTTGCTTGCGCCTTGGATGAGTCTTGAACTTGACCTCGGATGAGTCTGGATTCAAACTCCAGCTTCAACATTTATTTTCACTTCAACTTCAGCCTTAGTTTTTTGAACTAAGTCTTAATTGGTTTTGAGTTCGGCCATGGTTTTGGTATCCTATAGCCCATGAGAAAGAAAAGATAATGGACAAAGGCTTAAAAGTCTCTTACCATGAGTTCTTCATTTGGAAGACCTTAGGCTCTGTTTGTCCCTCTCTTATTACTTGATTTTGAGCTTTTATCTTGGATTACTCTAGTTTAGTTCAGACACTATCTTCTTCTGTTTCTTCTCCTTTTCTTCATATTAATCTATTTCTATGGATGAAATTCATAGATCCGCATGTCGAGGTTGCAGCATTTTATAGTTGGTTTTAGAGTTGCTCCAAGTGAGCTTCGACACCATATGATGTGAGATGCATGTGGGAGGACTTCAAAAAAGGTCGAATGAATACTCGCGCAAGGGACTTTGATTGTAGAGCGCATGGATCTCAATGTGTGGAGGAACCTCGGCTATGCTGGGAGTGCATAGGCTTAGTGAGGACTTCGGCACTACATGCATGAGAACTTCGACGATCGCTTGGTGGTGCGTTCAGCCACACTAGAGGTGCACAGATCTTGACATCATTGTGGAAGGTTTGTCTGCACTTGGATGCATAGGGGAGAGGGTCAGCGATATTGATAGGACTTCAGCTATGCCTGGACTCATGGGGAGAAAGTTAGTGTGGGGGGGGGGAGCACAGGGATGTGCAGGTGTAGGGGAAGGAGGATCAGCTCCCTCTTCTCCTCTTTTATTTTTTTTTGAGATTAGCGCTGCTTGAGATTGTTATGGAGGACCTCGGTGCCATCACGGGCCACCACATTGGGTTCGATCGTGCTTGGGCATGGGGAAGGACAAAGTCAGTATTGCTGTGACTAGTTTCGGCCACACCTGGGAGCATGGAGGAAGAAGATTAGTGGCATTGCGATCGGCAGCTACCATTCGAGGTTATGAAGAAGGAGGTCAGTGTGCGGTGAGGAGATTTGTTACCACATTGCCCACCTACGAGAGGGAGATTCGACCACCACAGTCACTCGGGAGAGAGGATCTGTTGTAGCTAAAGGCTCGCGGGGAGAAGGTTGGAGTTACTATGGGTTTGGAGGAGATCATCACAGTCCATGCCTGGGAGTTCAGGGGAGGAAGATCATAGGGGTCTGAATGTGGGCTTAGTGGAGGTCGGTCGAAGGTTGCACGGGCACAACGAGAAGTTTGAAAAAGCCTGAGTTTCGCCTGAGAGCTTAGGGGAAGATTTTGGCCATGCAGAAGAGAGAAGGTCTGCCGGCGTCATCATGCAGGGGAGAAAGAAAGTCGGCCAGAGTTGCTTGGGCATGCGGGCTTGGAGGAGGACAGCTGGAGGTGTGACGGGCACAGATGAGAGAGGAGATCAGAGGGGGGTCACTCGAGTTCCACTTGGGAGTGAGAAGACTGAAGGGGTGCCATGAATTTGGAGGAGATCAAAGGATCCCATGGGTTCAAATGAAGCCGGAGGAGTCATCGTGCGGGGGAGAAAGGAGCTTGACTGGAGATACAGGGGCTGGGGACCCCTGTCGTCATGGGCTACGCCTGGGAGCTCTGGGAAGGAGGTCTGCCAGCATTGTAGGGGCTGGGGAGAGGCTCGCAGACACTGACCCCGCTCTTGTTTCCTCTTTCTCTATTTTTTTTCGTTCATCTCTCTCTTTTTTTATACAATATATATATATATATATATTTGAATAGAAAATTGAAAACCTTCTTCTTCTTCTTCTCTTTTTTTTTAATTTTAAAATAAAAAACTAAAAACTCTCTCCTCTCTCTCTCTCTCTCTCCCCCTACTTCATTTTTTTTTGAATCAAGAGAATTGAACCCCCTTTTCACGAGATGCTGTTGACGAAGAGTTTTTGGTGGGCATCAAATTTACTCTTATTTATGAAGCTTTCAAACTAGATTTTGCCCAGTATATTCGAGTGCAAATGAAGATCCTTCTAATGTTTGATTCTATCCAAAATTCAAAAGAATGGATGAAAAAAATAAGAATATAATATGACTAAAAAATTTTTATGATTATATTTCTTATCTGGATCCTGTGATGCCTTTGTTGGTTTGGATTATCCTTGTTGCAACATTCTTCTTCATTTAGACTTTTTTCTCCGATTGAAATTTCTTTCTCATTTGGAGCCCCATGGTTCGAGCCTAGGTGGGGCCTGTTGAAGATGGATGCCAAATCTCATCAGCATTGGAGCAATGCGATGGAGCCTCTCTCATTGGATACTCATTTTTTTCTATAAATGGGCTCAAAATGGCCCTTCCTCTAGTGTCATCTGTTGACGCAAAAATCCATCTCGAGGTTGGATTGGCTGGAGTTGTGCGATGGTGACAAGTTGGCGATGATGGGATGGAGACGGCCGTACCTATAAGAGAAGTTTCTAATTGAAATTGACTCCGATGGGATCCTCCGATGCTTAAGTCAATTCTTCATTCAACAGCAAGAAAAAGATGAGCATTTGGAGAGAAGAAGTTGCGTATCTTAGGGTTCCTCTTTTTCTTCTTTCATGGAAGCATATGAAGTTTGTTAGGAATGGTTGTGGATTATTAGTCATGAGAGAGCAATAAATTATTAGAGACATTTTATTTATCCACTAGAATATTCTCAGAAATCATGTCAAGTATTGTCCCCTCATGGCATATGGAGAGAGTGAGTTGACAACCTGGAGCCAAGAGTGGAGACTTCAATCTCTTGATGAACTCAAGTTCGGCCCGACTCAGGACCTCATCCTCGATCTTTTGAAGACCTTCAATCAGCCTTCGTTGTGACTGACTTCCATCTCTTGATGAACTCAAGTTTGGCCCAACTTAGGACCTCATCCTTGATCCTTTGAAGATCTTTGATTAGCTTTCGTTGTGACTGGCTTCCATATCTTGATGAACTCAAGTTTGGTCCGACTCAGAACCTTGGCTACAGTCTTCTGAAGACCTTCAATCAGCCCATATTATGCTTTGGCTTTCATCTTTTGATGACTTCAAGCTCAGCCTAACTTAGAACCTTGACCATAGCCTTTTGAAGATCTTCAATCAGCTCATATTGTCATATCTTCAGCTGGCATAAAAATCCTCCAACAGAAGAATAGGGAGAAAAAACACAACGATTCTCTCTTGGTCAACCCAAGAAAATTGCAAAGAAAGAGGATTAGCATGTATTACCATATTTGGGGTTATCAATTTTCCTTTGTACAATTTTCTCTCAAAATTATCTTTTTTTTGAGAAATACTTTGAATGCGCTCTCTCTCTCTATCTATTTCTCTATATGCGTGCATGCATGTATGCGTGCATGTCTCTCTCAAACTTATAAAATCCAAATAGAATAGAAAATGTAATTCCAGATTTGACATTTTGAAATAGATGACTACAATTGTTCGGTCCCTCAGAGATGTGTGCAGAAAAGAAATTAAAGATCTAAAACACTATCATTGATCCTTATTGTTGCTACTAAGTTCCAAGCATGAGATGTCAGATCTAATCTCCTTGGGTGGGAACTAATCAATTGACTCTTTGGTTGAAGACTCCTCAACTGAAGATGAGGAGTGTTAATCCTCGATAGAGCCAAGGAAAATATGACCTTGGTTGGAGATGAGGTACTGAAGTAGCAACTCCGAAAGCTGGAGTGAGATTTGCAAAAAAATCCTTGACTTGAGTGTTCTCTGATGGAAACCCTCCAATGCTCAAGTTAGTTAAGAGTAGGATTGTAAATGGATTGGGTTGACCCTTGACCTGACCCAACCCAACCTGCAGAGATCCGATTCGAACCGTTTAAAAAGATCCATGGATCTGGGTCGGGTTCTAAATTTAGACCCGTTCTACTTTTTGGATTGGATCTAGATTTACTAAATTTTAACCTGACCTGACCTGACCTACTTAAATTTTTAAGTTTATATGGATCTTATGCTTAACGGCTTAATCGGATCTGAATTTATTATATGCTAGCATGGGCTGGGCATAAATTGCAGTAGACTGTCCATCTATACAACATCATCTTATTCTTTTTTCACCCCCATAATTAAGTGGCATTCATTGGTTCAAGCCAATGAAGTCTCCAAGAAACATTATTTTTTTCTCTTTCCACCTCCACAAGAAATCCTTCGCATTAAAACTATTCAACATTTCTAACTCAAAAAATTTAGAGGATAAGTAGAAAATAAAAATTTTACTTCTAGTCGTATCCTCCAACCAACCTTGGAAGGTCACATCCATTTGCCTTTCATATGTATATGAGATATATTTTAGCATTTTTTCTTAAATGTATCACATATAAATAATCACTCTAAAAATCATTCTGTATCATGAATATTATTGGATGGTCAACTTGTGAGATCAACTTTAATTGTACTCATAAGAATCAATTGAATAGCTATAGTTGTTGCCTATTGGTTAATTTAACCCATGATCCAACCCAGAACCGATCAAAATCCGAATAGGATGTCTTTCATGGATTAGGGATGGATTATATATACACCCGATCTAACCCAAAAAAAATTTGATCGTAGACCCAATCCGATCCGACCCGATCTTTTATTGGGTTGGGTCTAGGTCCAATATTAAGACCTGATCAAAGAATCGGATCGGGTTGGGGTCATTCATGATCTGGTTCGACCCAACCCATTTTCACCCCTGATTAGGAGATGGAGAGCATAGAGAGTAAGTGAGGATTTAGGCCTTTCGATAGCTTACCTTGAGGTCCTTGTTTCCTCCTATTTATAGAGGAGGAGTTAGAGTCGTACATGCCAGGAGGACTAATTGATCCCCGATATCATGTGCGGATCATGCTAGCAATGATCGCTTCTGCATTTACAACATAAAGCCAGCTGTTAGTTGTTATCTGGGGCATGATTCGATCTCTATGATTTTCTTCATTATCTAGCCTTTCCACAACCATGAGGGGAATGAACTCTTTATCGATTGGGACTACTATATAAGAGATCTTCGTTAGATTGGCCGTGGCTGACCTTTACCTACCTTGGCCATGGCCGAGATCTAGGGTCTCACCTTTACAAGATTGAAAGCTTACTAGATTTGGCCGACCAGTCTAGGTTTCCATGTTCAACTCCTTCTGGTCGGCCTCTTACCGACTCTACATTAATTGAGGACCAAGCCTCCGAGTCCTTGGTTATGGCTGAGGGCATGGTCGACGAGGCCAAGGTGGTGGTCCATAATAGTTGCCTCCTACTCTCAAGCTCAAGCTTGGACCAAGGTCGGTCAAAGAGAGTATAAACTTGAAGTCGAGGTCGATTTGGTAGTATGCTTTGTTAGTTAGGCTTAGACACCCATAAAGGATAGGACACATGTCAAAGATCAGCATCGATGATCAATCTAATCTATCAGTCTGGACCATTGAGGCCATAAGCCTACATGAGCTTGGTTGTACCCAATCTCATGTTGCCATCTGGCGATCATTGATGGTGGCTAGATGAATCACCACCAGATCAGAGCCATCGAGCTCTTATAAAAACCTAGTCATTTTCTCAAACTTTTACTATTTCACTATTTTACTCCCCTGAGAGAGGAATGGAGCCCTTAAGCGATTTTTGGTAACCTTTAATGATCACTGTCGGCAGCCATGATCCACTTCGACTGTAACCGAGCTCCAAACTCTGATCCTCGAAGTTCAGTCATTGGGTTCACTTGGTCATCACTTCTTTAGGTTGGTTTTTCTTTTTTCCCCACCTTTCTCTTGAATTTTACTGAGGATGAGTGTATCGAGCTCATCTCCCATCACCTGGTCCTTTGATGGTGACTCGACTGATGAGGACCCTATGTTTGATGCCATTGCTTCTTGAAAGATTTTGAGGTTGAATAGGTTTCCAATATTGGCCCTTTTTGAGTGGCCTCTATCCTCACCTACAATGATATAAAAATCCTGTGCCTCCAATACTAAATCCCTCCAGAATTTTAGTTGGAGCTTGCTGGTTTGGAGGATTGGATTGCCACACCTTCTCGAGGTCAAGTCGGGCTCTACAAAGAGTCCCTGAAGGCCAACCCTAGACTATCCATCCATTTTTTATTATCGAACTCTTTAGGACCTTCCAAATAGCTGTTGGGGATCTTGTACCAGAATATTATGGTAGCAAGAAAGAATAAATAAAAAGAACACAATTAAGTACATGGATTAGATCAGGATCTACCTCCACAGGGCCTACAAGGCTTCACTATGAGAAAGAAATAAATACAAATGGAAACTATCCACTCTTAATACTCATATACAATCCTCTTAATAAGAAGCTATCCTTACAAAACTCTCTCTTGGAGACTCCTTGGAATGATCGCTATCTGCTACCTAGTTGTCTGCCCAAAATTTCTGCTCCTGCTGTCTGCTGGTGCCCTCATTGCGTTTCAGGACTGCAGCTACCAACTACTCAATAGTACCCACTGAACCACTCACCTGGCTCTCAGCCTACTCCAAGCCTTTTAAAGACCTCAGTCTGAGTCCAAATCAGAGAATAGTCTTTGATTACATTTCTAAGAAGCTCCTGACCCTTGGATTATCACTACAAGCAAAGCCAGTCATTGAATCATGCAAAACCTTCTATGGACCACGTGTGAACCTCTCATGGGGTGAACTAGAATGAACCGCTACTCGCCATGCATGCCTGCCCACTATTTTTGCATGTACACCACGTAAACCAGTGGTAACTGCTTAGGTGTCCTTGATGGACTGCATGTGACACCGATCCATCATGGACTGCATCCAATTGGCATGCACCATGCGCATCCATGGCCTACTGACATGCCCGCACGCACCCATGCTGTTCCCCACCGTGCACTGGGCCATGCCCTTATGGCTATTCCACACCGCGTACTAGGCCCTGGCAGTCGACCAGCTTGCACCGGCCCATGGGCCCCCTCCACTGCCCTGCATGTTTTCTTGTGTATATCTTCTACGTCTAGTCTCTGTTTAGACTATTCTTGGGCTCATTAGACTTCATTCATCATCCTGGACCTTGCTGTGGGTTTATTGTAGATTGAATCTTGAGATATTTTCTCAACATTCTCTATCTTAACTCAATATTTGGCCTTTATCTATCTCTGAGAGCCTATGATCCATCTCGCCCTCTGGTCCTGGGGCATGCCTACTATCTCATGGATGGACAAATATGAGAGTTGAGCCAAGCCGTTCAATCCCACCTCCGTCATAGACTGTGTCCACTCTGACTGAAGGTCTACTCAGGGTAGCCTCCTATGGTAATAGAAACTTCATTCTACAACATCACCTATCATCCTCTCGAGTCTTTCATCTCGTGCTCGATCCATCTCCAACTGGAGCTCCACCTTACACTGTGCTCCCCACTATGAGGTAGTGTCTTCCATACTTTCTTTCTTTAATCACCATCCTACTGCTATGCATGATCTTTAGGATTTCTTTATCAGCTTTCCATTTAAAGCCGATCGAATCCAATCTACTTAAATTCTTCTTAAAGTTGGGTATGTATCGGAGTTCATCCAACTTCTTCACTATTCCATCATGAAGACTCATGCTGACCATCTCACTGCCTTTGATCTCACAACTCGATCTATCTGGTTGGAATACAATGCCATCACTAGTCTTTAAGGAGTTAAATAGCTCCTCTCTATAACATACATAATGAAAATAAGCAAAATCCATAATCCACTAGAAGAAAGAAGTAGATACCTTATCAATTACCAGAAAAACATCATCACTACCTTCTATATTACTACTGGCCATTGCCACAGTAGCTTGTGTCTAATCTTTGAGTTGTGGACAATCTCTAACACGATGTCCCAACTCATCACATCGATAGTATCTGATCTTGCTTTGGTCCCTCATTCTAGACCTGGATCATCCACCTTGTGATCTCATGCTGCTTTATCTTCTATCACTTGTTCCTTCAGAAACCACCAAAGTTGAGTTGCCGCTATCTGAGCTTGAAGCTGGGTTCTTCCTCCTAAGAACCTTATTTTGGAGAATCGTCATAGTGACCTTATCCATCTTGATGATGCTTTTTTCTACTAGAAGAATAGTTATTAAGAACTCATATGAAGGAGAAAGCGATGCTAGCAAGATCAATGCCCTAGTCTTCTTTTCAACTTTTTTGCCAATGCTGAGGAGGTTGGTGAGGATATTCCAAAAGTTGAATAGATGTTCCTACATACTCTGACATTCGTCCATCCATAGCTAGTAGAACAGCCTCCAAAGGAATAGCTTATTGGTAAGTGACTTTGCCATGTACAACTTTTTAAGCTTCGACCACATCGTCGTCAGAAAAATCTCATCAAGTATATGGATCACCACATCATCCACTAGGTATAAGTAGATCGTGCTCACTGTCTGCATCTAAATTCACTTCTAATCCTATACCTCCATGATAGCAAGCATCTCCTCATACAAAAAAGTATCGATCATCTCATGTTGGATGAGCACATCATTCACCTTCGCTTGCCATAAGAAAAAAATATTCTTTCCATCATACTGATTGATCTCTACCTTGATTGAGCTTATTTTCTCCATATTCTTCAATCTTGATCACCACTATCATAATCTGCACTCCAATATTACCTAGCTTTGATACCAATTATTGAAGATTTTGAACTAGAATATTATGGCAGGAAGAAAGAAGAAATAAAAATAATACAATCAAGTACATAGATTAGATCAGGGTCTCCCTCCACGGGGCATGTAAAGCTTCACTATAAGAAAGAAACAAATACAAGAGAAGATTATCCACTCTCAACGATCACTGTTTGCTGCTTAGCTATTTGCTAGGAGCCCCTACTCCTGTTGTTCTCTGGTGCCCTTATCGCATTTCAAGACTATGGCTGCCCATTGCTCACGAAGTCTCATCGAACCACTCACTTGGCTCTCGATCTACTATAGGCCTTTTAAAGGCCTCAATACGAGTCTAGATCAAAGAATAGCCTCTGATTACATCTCTAAGAAGCCTCTGATCCTTGGATTATGACCACAAGCAATGCTAGTCATTGGATCATGCAAAACCGCCTTTGGACCATGCATGAACTTTCCCTGAGATGAACTAGAATGAACCACCACTCGCCACACATGCCTGCCTAGTCATTTTTGCACGTACGCTGCATAAAATAGCGGTAAACTGCTTAAGGGTCCATGGTGGACTACATGTGATGCCGGTCCACCATGGACTGTGTCCAACTGGTGTGCACTGCATGCGCATAGGGCTGCACCCGCATGCCCATGCTAGGCCGGCTTGTGACTAGACCATGCCCGTGTGCTCGCATCATCGTGGCTGGCCCTCACTGCATGCTGGGCCCTGGCGGCCCACTGGCCTGCTCCATCCCATGGGCCCCCTCTGATCGCCCCACATGCTCCCTTGCATATGTCTCCTCCGTCTGGTCTCTATTTGGACTATTTTTGGGCTCATTAGACTCCATTTGTTGTCCCGAATCTCATTATGGGCTTATTATGGATCGAATCTCGAGGATTTTTTTTAACAATAGCCTCATATTGTATGGTGTTGAACTCATGGCATCTGATAATAGCTTTCATTGCTTATTGCCTCCTCCTCAGGGCAAAATCGACCATCTGTCTCTTGCAGGTGCATTTCTAATTTAAGAAATACACTAAAGAGGTTTGATGGTTGTATGCTTTACCTCGGATGGATAAATGCCTCTTTTGAGGTGCTTATTTCTCGATTCATAATTGGAAGGAGTGTTATTTTTTTGTCTTGATCAAGCAGCCTAGGGACTTTGACATGTCATAGCGACCTTAGAGGTCATCAAATAAGGTTTTGGTGCTCTCTGACCTTGAGGAGGAGGCCTTGAAGCTCATTTTCAACCACACTGGTCTTCCTCTTCCTAAACTCCTTTCTGAGGAGATGTTGTACAAAGTTGGATTGAGCCCGACCAATCCTTATAGTAAGTCAGCTTTGTTTAGCATTTCACTTTGGTTTTCTTCAACTAACTTCTTTTGCATTTTCTAGGTATGAAGCCTAAGGAAATCAAAGCCTTGCATCACACTACCAAGATGAAGAAGTCCTTGGATAGAGCTCTTGCTCCTAAGCAGGGTCGAGCTAAAGTCTTCCTTGTAGCCTACTACTAGTGCTTCTCAAATGCTAGTTTGAGGCTCAGCCCCAAGGAAGGAGGCTTTTTTTGGGGTCCAGGATGTCCCATCTCTTAAATCGGTCACTTCAGGGCAACCAATTCCTCCTTCCTTTGCATCTTCATCTGTCCAAGGCTTGTCCACTCCTCGAGTCTCGGTACGCATCTCTCCATGACAAGTTGACCCTCCCACCGTGGAAGCCCTCAGCTCATCCTAGGTAGGGGGTCCAAGACCAAAGGTTGGGCTTCATGAACAATCGCATCGCCCATGATCTTCTTTGGGTTGTGATTCTACTAGCCAATGTCGATGCTCTCAACACGGAAGGCCCTAGGTATTGCATCAAAGATTCTTATGATTTTCTTCTTCAGATAGGTTTGAAGCTCCTCCTCTTCTCTCTTTTTCCTTCTCTTCCTTTTTTTTTTTGCTAACCTCCTCTTTTCTTTAGCTCATCCACCATATGGAATATTTGATAAGCATTTCAAAAAAGGCTCAACAGGTCTCCAAGAAAGCTAGGGCCCCAGCCACTCAAGCCAAGGCCCAGGCTGCATAGGCCTTGAAGAAGGTGGACGAGGCTTTGGCACTGAAAGTGGCAGCCAAGAAGGTAATCTAGTCCTTGATGGTCAAGGTAAAATTACTGTAAGCTGAGGCCTCCAATGCTCGGAGTCAAGCCAAGGCTCATCCAATGAAAGGTCTTCGCACTGCTATGAATCAATGGGAGAAGAAGCTTGAGGTTGAGAAGACTGCAGCAGTCAAGGCTTTTTGCTCCTTGGAGGAGTTTGTGATAATCAAACTAGAGTTTGCTATTGATTTTTATTTGTAGGACTTTGTGGATTGCAAGGTGAAGGTCCAAAGCCTCTTTTCTAACATCAACCTCAACTTGCTGGACATCGACGACGAGGATGGAGAAGCTGGGGCTAAGGTCATTATGGATGAGGAGGCAGGGGCCGAGGGTGGAGCCGAGTCGGGGCACACTGAGGATGTGTCCACGAAGGATGCATCTACCCCCAAGCCTCCATGTGTGATCGTGCTGCTAGAGTCCAAAGCCTTAGCTGAGTAGCCGAATGTCCCCACTGATGTCTAGAAGTTTTTTCTTGTCTCTCTTATTTTTGTACCTATGTTAGGCTATGATCGAGCTGGTTTTGAGGTTAGCTTATTTTCATGTTCTTTGGCTTTTTTGTTGAAGCAATGTTATACATGTTCAAATAATCGGTACTCCTTTGATACCAATGGTTATGCCTATGCCTGCTCAGAACCACAATCGTAGATTCGATCTCTTGCACAAACCTGAGTGTTAATCCAAAAATATGAAGAGGAGCAAAAGTTGATGGCAGCACCTAGGGCTTGGCATTGGAACCAGAGAGAAAAGAGAGAAGAGAGTTTAAGAAAGAAAAGATCTATATTGATTCCACATTATTTTAAAATCCTAATACATCATATATATTTATACATTGCTATTAGACCTGATTAAAAACTTTCCTGGCTAATCCCATACATGAAAGCACTCATCGAGTCCATGTACACCCATGTCTCCTATGCTCTCATACCCTGGATCTAAACCCGATCCATACATGAGTTAGCCACCTTAAGACCTTATTAGACTAGGTCTTTAGACCTCTTAGATTAAACCTAATCTAAGACCAAATAGAAAATTCATCCAGTTCTGTATGCCAACGTCGAGCTAGCTCTATCATTAGTTGAGCTGGCTTGACTACATCTCGCTCGAACCTTGTCTTATGTCTGCCTGAGATAGCCAGCTCGATCTCAACTTGAGCCGATTCGACTGCATATCACAGCCAGCTCGCCTGTGTTTCAGCCCCTTATCTTGGCTGATTCTTCTTCTAGCTTTGGTCTTTTGTTCCATCTTATGTCATAGGTCTCTAGAGCACCTACTAAGCCCCCTCAAGGTCTTCACACTTGAACCTCAAGTCCATGTAGGGCTACACACCACCTTCATCATAGGACAACTCCTGTCCTAGCTCTAAAACCATACCTATTCTAGTCTTCTGGAGCTAACATCCTGGCTCCTTTCGTGGCCTCCCAAGGCTTAGGAGTACCACACCAAATCCTACAATCTTCATCTTGGTGTTGTTAGATATGTGTGCCCTAGAAGCTAGATTGGCTGATATTTGTAATACACTTCTAAGAATAAAATTATAATTTTGACTATAAATAATAAAATAGATTATTTTCTGTCATAGTATGTATTTAAAAGTATCTGTGATACATCCTTTGAGTTAATGATAATGATACTTCATATTTTCAAGAGTTGAAAATTTAAGACATGAATTTTCATTATTAACTCATAAAATGCTCCCGACCGTAGGATCATCATGCGGATGGTGATTGATCCAGAAGGTTGGTGTATGATCACTTCTTTAGGATAGATGAGTCTTGAGTCTATGGTATAAAAATATCGAAGTGAGAGTATAGGTACTCATTAGAGAATGAGGGCACTGAGCATGACCACCTTGAGCAGTCATGAGGAAGTCTACCTTCTTATCGATGACTAGTTCGAAGTTGTAGTGATGTGTCTGGTTCTTTGATCTGAGGTATATCAGCAGTTTACCTTGAGGGTGTTATAGTTTGACTACACCATAACTTGATCTCCTAGCCATTCAAAATTTTGAGGTGTATGTTGGCTATAGCATATTTATTATAGGAATTAGATTACACCAATAGAAGATCTATCTACCTCGGTAGATGGGGAGCAGTCCTATGATGATCATGAGAATCAAGTCCATAAGCCCATGGCCATGGCAGAGTGAAATAATAGAAAGAGTTTCTATTAGAGTTTTCACATTGGACTTGAATCGAATAATTAATTCATATGACTGAAATTAGGATTTGACAAGATCATCTTAACCCTAATTCGATCGAGGCTCAAGATAGAGAAGCTTAATCATACAGATAACTACATCGAGAGGTTCACTTTCAGTTTTGATGGGTTGCCACCATATGCTGCTAGGTGTCACTGATGGATTTTGAGAGCAATTAGAATAATTTAGATGATCGATCATACTAGTTGTCTAAATCAGAAAAGTTTTGATCCATCAGAAGGTATTTCGATGATATCGATGATAGAGATCGCGGCATATCCCATTACCATATGGAACTAAATCTAATTGAGTCACACAAATAAAAGTTTGGATATAGATATTATCAATTGGACTAACCTAGTTCAATTGATTTGAATAAGATTCAATTAGGTTTAAGAAAATCATGCTAGCATACGATTGAGCCTAATGTTCTTCTTTAATAATCATTAAAGCTTGTCTCGACTGAGCTAAATGTGTTTAGGCTCACTCAGAAATCTTTACTTGATCTGACTAGAGCTTGTCTAGGTCAGAAAAGAGTTATCTTAATTTATGAGATAAATTTAAAATAATATCTACCATTTTTGGTCACCCGCTAAATCTTATTTTCGGATATTGATCAAATGTTGACCCTGAATACTTGACATCTGCCCATATGTCATGCGCCTATAAGAGAGTACCTAAGGCCTTGTCCCCCTACTAAATATTGATAGAAAGAGGGTGCATGCCTAGGGAGGCATGTGCCCCATGAGGATAAAGATGGAGTCCTATACAGATGGGACTCCAGGGTTGCTTCAGGGGATTAAACTTTGTGGTGCCAAGAAGTCTTGTTTGACCCAATCTTGGAACCACCTTAGGAGGATTTTGAGGGTCTCTCATCTGATTGGATCAGATGATGTCATTCTATCAATCAAATTTAGATCTAATTGCACAAAGAGTCGTGATTGGTCGGGATGATGTGGCACTGCATGGCACAGCAGGATCTATATAAATCCTATCTGTGCTTAGAATTTAATGCTTCTATCTTTAGCCCACACCATAAAGCTTCTCTCCCTTCTTCTCCATGCCACCCTCTGGTCCTCTCTCTCCTCTTCATGTCCAAGAGGTTTTGGGCATGAGTAAGGTGTGATCCAAGCAAGTGAAAGGCGTCAGAAAAGAAAGAAGGCAGCACTGCTGCAAGAGACAACGACTGTTCTTCAAAAAAAAGTTTTAAAGACCTTCAAGATCAGATCTAGGTCTAATTTTTGAAGGATTGATTGAAAAAAAAAGATCTTCAGATCCTGCCCGAGTGGATACTGGTAGAGGTCAAGTGCTTGCGTGGCTACATTCAGAATCTTAGGCAAACATCAGGATCATCACAGGATAATTAGATTACCCAAAATAAAGATATAATTAAATTAGTTTTAATTTTTATTTTATTTTATTTTTGTTATCAGATCAATAAGATCAGATTTGAGAGTCTCAGATATGATTAGGATCATAGAAATTTTTTTTTTGAAATATCCTTCTTGATCCAATCAGATCTGAATGAACTTGATCCAAAAAACAAGCCTTTTTCCTTCAGGTGTGCCCAAGTCTAGGCACATTTGGCAATGTTCCCCCCACAAAATTCCGCTATCGATGCATGCTCTGATAGCTACTTGTGCACACCTTGCCACTGAAAGGAATATGCTCTTAAGCTAATCAAAATTTATATTTTGATGGGCTATTCTTTTATCTTCCAAATTCATATAATGATATTTTTAAATAAATAAAGATATTTATTTCATCATATGCTGCATCTTAATTATTTATGATTATGATGAACCCCATAAATTAGGACTATGATTTTAGAGTTATGATGAGATCATATCTGTAAGATCTAAAATCTTAAAATTTTAATTTAAATATTTTTGGTTGATGGAACATGGAGTTGGGGATCAATGTTTCTAGTAAAACTAGCACATCCTATGTATGCTTGATGGAGGGGATGATTGATTTCACAATTACTTGTGTATGATAATAATACAAGAATGTGGATGCTCATTAGCGAATGAGTTTACTGAATTGATCCACTTCGAGAATATCTAATGGAGTCTTATCTACATATCAATAGATGGTTCTCATAGTGGGAGTTCTGCATGTAATCTTTTGACCTGATACTACCATAGAACTTTGTATGCATGAATCCATGTTTTGGTTCAACTCAATCATGACTTAGTCATGTATGGGATGATCTAAATATGGTGGATTACATATGGAGGTTATGAGTAGGTCAATAAGAAATTGATCACTTCTAGTAAGAGGAGATCGCATCCTACTTGCTTCAATCAAATGATGATTCAGAAAGACTTTGATAAAAGCATGATGAAAATTAGAAATAATTTCTAAAGTTTAATTAATCAAATCATCATCATATGATTGAAAAAAAAATGAATATAAAAATGAATTTGACATGATTCCATATCCATAGTCATATTCGGAATGCAGGATAATTGAAGGATCCTGTTGTATGGTAACTTTTCATTAAAGGATATTTTTGGTATTTTCATCAAAATTTCATATCTTTAGAGAAGACATGATACATTGCTAGTCGTCAATCTTGTCTTATAGGTTTGATTAAATTAAAGAGTTTAATTTGATCATTAATTAGAAAGTGTTCTAATTGATCGAATCGGGTTAGCTAGTTTTGACCTAAATCAGTTTGGCTGGGTTCTAGCCAAATTAGGTCAAATTGCACTTAGATCCATTGCTGGCTAGATGTGAAACCCAATGGATCACACACAAAGAGAATTGATCAAGGGTCTAATTGGATTAGATCATGTTTGCAGGTTGAATATGCTAGCATATATTGCAAACCCTAGTACCTAGATTCGAATTAGATTCGAATCGGATTTTGATTTGGACAAATTAAATGCAATTTAGGTCAAATCAGATTTGATCCTTAATTAGGTTAATCCTTAGCTTGTTGACCTAGGTTTAGGCATCACATACCAGAATCCCACATGCCTAAGAGTCTCTATCTTGCGTGTGGGGAGTAACTTTATGTGCCATTGACTCTTGGCGCATTAGTTGGTTGCCACCTCTTCTTTCCTTCTTATCCATTTTATTTCTACATAAATATTTTATGTAAACTTCAGATCTGATGGGAGGTGCAGAAGACTCCTTCTGGAAGTGAAAGTCTTTCATCGAAATTCTGGAATTTAGATAAGATAGGAGTCCTTGCTTTCCCCTCCCTTGTAGGCTCCTCTTGGACCAAGTCAAAGGCCCATTGGCCTTTGACTTTTCCACACCTTATCTCCATGCCCACCTAATGTTTGGTGCACCTTTTGAAGGCCATTAGATGGCCTCTACGTTTGATCTCATCTCTTGATTTATGGTGCCACATATTGAAGTCTTGTGACTCTTCGGAAGAAATTTACGTAGAAATTTTACGAAGAATCCTACTTTAAGGCACCTCTTCGTATTAATTTTATGTATTCTGCATGATGATTTCTTCTAAAGGGGCATGAGATAGGCTGATGGGCATGAGATTTTAAATAGAAATAGTTATGAGAAAATTAAGAAGGCGTCCCAACGTACATTATAAATAGGGGTGCACTCCGTAGTGTCCAGATAGTTCAGAACTCTTCTTTCTTTCTTACCACTCTTCCTAGTTGTCCAATTTCTTTCTTTCTTCTCTTATTAAGATAAGTCCTAATTAAGGGCAAAAGGTCTACTTTAGGACAAAGGCTTAGAAAAATTGTAAAGCAAGACAAAGAGAAAAGAAATATAAGAAAGGATAGGCAAGAAGGGTGATGGCAAAGGTTAGGAAAGGTTCTGCCTAAATAATTAAAGTTTTTATTATAAAAATTTTAATTAAAATAATCAGAGATGCTGGTATCTTGATCAAGTCTTCTTGCGGATCAACATTGGAGGATGAACATGTGGGCACCTAGTGGAACCCCTGATGGACTACTACTGGTGATCAAGGTCAAGTTGGAGTTTAGCGATTAGAGGTATGTTCCAATATCTTTATTTATGTTATAAATACATATTATATGATTTAAGTTCTAATAAGATAATCCTAAATTTTGGATTTGGTTATATGATTTTATTATTTTATTTTAAAATCCATGCTTCTGCCCTATACACTAAACCCTATAGTGGTATCAGAGCAAATCTTATTAGACTAAATTATATGTTGTTATGTTTATGCTTTAATGGCAAAATTGTCAATATGATATGATCATATTTAAAATTTTAGCATATTTTTAATATGATGTGATCATGTTTAATTATTCATAATTACATTATGATGTATATCATTCTGTAAGGTTGTCATGGCATAGTGACAAATGTTCACTATGTCATGATGGTTGTCCTAGAGTGATGATACATGCTGATATGATTGATATGATTAATTCATATATGTTATATATTTGAATTAGAATATGCATAGAGACTAATTAAAGCTCTCTATAAAATTATATTAAGTTATAGTATAATTAACCGATAGCAGAATCAATTTGGATATCAAATTGATCAATCAGTATCTAGAAAAGTAGTTCATAATTGGTAAAGAGAACGTGGTTTCTAATTGATTTCATTGTCTGACCTGACCAATTCATTGGTGTCTAAGAAAAGTAACGGAGGGACCCCCACCTCATTCTCACTTATTTGATTGATTTGATTGATTTAATTCTATATTGCGTGCTTAGGCATTCTTGTTGGAATCTGGCTTGGATACGTAGCCGAGCTGGCTCAGGGTGAGATCAAGCTAGCTCGAGGTAGATTCGAGCTAGCTCTCTTAGGCAGACAGAAAGCGGTGCTTGGGCCAGATGCTGTCAAGTCAGCTCGATTGTGGATCAAGTCAGCTCAATGGATGGATTCTGTTGATTCACTACATTAAGGCCTTCCTTCATGCTAGTTCATTATTATATCATAAACCGTATTAGATTTGTTGTGCAACTACAAGATCGATTATGGGGACTGATGTAATATTGATCTAGTGCAAAATGATACTTATGATATTTTGGCTATAATACTTTGTTGTGTAACCACAAGGACACTTATATTTCATTATGATTGTATAGAAATGAAGGATCCTACTTAAATAAAATATTATAGTATGTTGTGCTAACACAAGGCTATTAATGTTTCAGAGCCTAAAAATATTTTGAGAATTGCATGAGATGCAATTAGAAAGAGTTTTCTACCTTTGAACTTATAAAATATTTGTTGTGCAACCATAAGATCTTCCATAAGAAATTAGTGAAGGGGAAATCCTGAATTCTCGGATTAGATTCGTTCAGATCTAATTCAATCAAGAGAGATATTTCAAAAATTTTTCTTTTGAATTTAGATTAGATCTGAGATATTTCAGATCTGATTTTATAGATCTAATAAAATTCCAAAAAGAATCCAAAAAGAAATTTAATTTAATTTAATTTTGTATCTGTTGTTGGATAATTAGATTATCCTGTGATGATCCTACTGATTGCCTGAAGTTCTGGATCTAGCCATGTAAGCACCTGTTCTCTATCGGTATCCACTCAGACTGGATCTGGAGATCTTCTCCTTCTTTATCACCTCTCCAAATATCAGATCTAGATTTGATTTGGAGGATTTTCAAAACTTCTTTTGAAAATCTGGAATCATCTCTTGTAGCAGTGCAGCCTTCTTCCTTTCTCGTCGCCTTTCTCTTGCCTGGATCGCACCAAACTGGAGCCCAAATCTCCTTGGGCATGGAGAGGAGAGAGAGGACTAGAAGATGGCATGGAGGAGGGAGAGGGCTAGCCTTGGGGCATGGGCTAAGGGAGAACTTCTATAAAGCTTGGGCGCAGATAGGTCTTATTTATAGACCCTGCTGATGCCATGTACTGCCACATTCATCCCAACCAATCACAACCCTTTGTGAAATCAGATCTAAATCTGATTGGTGGGATGACATCACCTGATCCTAATTAGATGAGAGCCCCCTCAAATTCATCCTTAGGTGACACCTAAGACTGATCAAAGCTGAGTTCTTAGGACCTCCTAAGTTGGAATCCAAAAGCAGACCTGGAGTCCCATCTGTCCATAGGACTCCTAGGCATCCTCTATCTTGGGCACACGCCTCCCTAGGTGTGCACCCCCTCCTTGCCAATTTCTAGGCAAGGGGACAAGCCCCCACCAGCTCTCCAATAGGTGCATGACAAATGGGTCAGATGTCAAGTGTCAAAGGTCAACATTTGACCAAAGTCAAAAGACAAGAAATAGGCAGGTGACCAAAAATGGCAGGTATTATCTCAAATTTACAAAATAAGACAACCCTTTTCTGACTTGGACAAGCTCCAGTCAGACCAAGTGAAGGCCTCTGATTGAGCACAAACTCCTTTGGCTCAGTCAGACAACTTATTTATGATAGTAAAAGAAGAACGTTAGGTTCAATCGAGTGCTAGCACGATTTCCTTGAACCTAATTGAATCTCATTCAGATCAATTGAACTGGATCAGTTCAATTGATGATCACCAGATTCAAACCCTTGTTTGTGTGACCCAGTTAGGTTCAGTTCTGTATGGTAATGGGATATGTCATGATCTCTATCATCGACATCATCGAAACTCCTTTCGATGGATCACAACTCTTCTGATTCGAACAGCTAGAATGATCGATCATCTAAATCATTCTAATTGCTCCCAAAATCCACCAGTGACACCTAGCAGTATATGGTGGCAACCCATCAGAGCTGAATGCGAACCTCTTGGTGCAGCTACCTGTGTGATTAAGTTCTTCTATCTTGAGCCCCGATCAGATTAGGGTTAAGGTGAACTCGTCAAACCCTAGTTTCTGTCATATGATGTAATCATTCGATTCAAGTCCGATGTGAAAATCTAAATAGAAACTCTTTCTATTATTTCACTCTGCCATGGCCATGGGCTTCTGGACTTGATTCTCATGATCATCATAGGGCTGCTCCTCTACCACCGAGGTAGATAGATTCCATCTTGATGCAATCCAGTTCCTACAATGAACATGCTATAGCCAACATACACCTCAGGATTCCGATATGGCTAGGAGATCCGAGTAATGGTGTAGTCAAACTATAACACCCTCAAGGTGAACTGTCCGATGCACCTCAGGTCAAAGAACCAGACACACTACTGCAGCATCGAGTCAGTCATTGACGAGAAGGTAGACTTCCTAATGACTACTCGAGGTGGTCACGCTCAGTGCCCTCGTTCTCTAACGAGTACCTGTACTCTCGCTCCGGTGTCTCCACACCGTAGACTCAAGACTCATCTACTAAAGAGAAGCGATTGTACACCAACCTTCCGGATCAATCACCATCCTCGTGATGATCCTATGGTCGGAGCATTTTATGAGTTAATAATGATTATTCATGTCTTAAATTTTCAACTCTTGAAAATATGAATTATCATTACCATTAACTCAAAGGATGTATCACAGACACTAAATACACATATGTGATAGAAAATAACCCATTTTATTGATTTATAGTCAAAATTATAATTTTGCCCCTAGAAGTGTATTACAAGTGTCAGCCAATTCTGGCTTCTAGGGCACATATATCTAACAATCTCCCACTTGTCCTAAAGCCAATTGGCTACAAGTCTAAGTCCCATCTTCTCAAGGTGGGCTTCGATCTTCTGCTGGCCCAACGGCTTTGTAAGTGGGTCTGCCACATTATCTGTGGAGTTGACTCTCTTGACCTCGACGTAACCCTTCTCGAGGTAATCGCGGATGAGGTGGTATCGCCGCTCAATGTGCTTGGATTTTTGGTGAGACCTCGGCTCCTTAGCAAGGGCTATGGCGCCATTGTTGTCGCAGTATAGAGGAATGGCATCTGATGGCATTACTCCAATTTCTGCAGCAAACTTCTTGTACCAGAATGCTTCCTTCGCAGCCTCTGATGCAGCGATATATTCTGCTTCCATGGTGGAATCTGCTATCACTAGTTTGCTTGGAAACTCTTTTCAGCTGACAGCACCACCATTGCACACAAACAGACTCCCAGATGTCGACTTTCGATCATCTATATCGGACATGAAATCCGAGTCTGTGTATCCCTGGACTTGGAGTTCTCCATTACCAAAGACCAACATCATATCCTTAGTTCTTCTCAAGTACTTAAGGATACATTTCACAGAAGTCCAGTGTTCTTCACCTGGATTTGACTGATATCTGCTTGTGACACTCACAGCATGGGCTATATCAGGTCGTGTACATAGCATGGCATACATGAGGCTCCCTATTGCAGAAGCATAAGGGATCTTGCTCATGCGTTCTATTTCCTCAGGTGTGCTAGGGCACATCTTCTTGGAAAGATGAATACCATGTCTGAAGGGTATTAATCCCCTCTTAGAGTTTTCCATACTAAACCTCTTTAGTACTTCCTCTATGTACATCTTCTGTGAAAGTCCTAGCATCCTATTCGGTCTATCCCTATAGACCTTAATTCCTAGAATAAAGGATGCTTCACCTAGGTCTTTCATGGAGAATTCCTTGGACAACCATATTTTGACTATGGTCAACATGGGAATATCATTCCCAATAAGGAGGATGTCATCCACGTACAATACGAGGAAGACAACAGCGCTCCCACTGACCTTTTTGAAGAACACATGGTTTCCTCTTCATTTTTGATGAAACCAAATAATTTTGATCACATCATTGAAATGAGTGTTCCAGCTCCGAGATGCTTGCTTAAGTCCATATATGGACCTTTGCAGCTTGCAAACCTTGTGATCAGTATCACTGGATGTGAAACCTAGCGGCTGTTCCATATAGATATCTTCCTCAAGATATCCATTTAAGAATGCCATTTTCACGTCCATTTGCCATATTTCATAATCGAAATAGGCTGCAACAGGCAAGCAATGTGCGGATGGATTTTAGCATAGCTACTGGGAAAAAGGTATCCTGATAGTCAATGCCTTCGCATTGACTATAACCTTTTGCCACTAGTCTAGCCTTGAATGTCTCCACATTCCCATCTGCACCAATCTTTCTCTTGAAGATCCATTTACACCCAATAGGTACTATACCTTCTGGTGGATCTACCAAGGTCCAGACTTGGTTTGAGTGCATCGAGTCAATTTCTGACTTCATTGCCTCTAGCCATTTCTCGGAGTCGATATCTGATATCGCCTCGTTGTAGGTTTTGGGATCATCACCATGAGCACCATTACCTACGAGGAACATTTTCTCTACTTTCCTCTGAAATAATACCTAAGTATCTTTCAGGGGGATGGAAAACTCTTTTCGATCTACGAGGTGGAGGAGGTAGTGTTCTTATTGGCTCAACCTGATTTGGTTCCAATTGGTCCTTAGCTCGTTGCTACTTGTGAGACTTTCTCATCAAGCTTGAATCTGCTTTCCAATGCCGCTATCTTGAATAAACTATTTTTCAAGAAAGATGGCATGTCGACTCACAATCACATTGTGGTCTTCTGGAATGTAGAAATAGTATCCTAATGACTCTTTAGGATATCCTATGAATCGAGCTCTAAAGGACCTAAACTCTAACTTGTCCGCTTGTTGTCTTTTGACATGAGCCGGACAACCCCAAATTCTGAGATGACTCAGACTTGGTTTCTTACCATGCCATATCTCATACGGTGTGGTAGGAACGGTTTTAGAGGAACCCTATTCAGTAAGTATATTGAAGTTAACAATGAGTGTCCCCAAAAAAAATCAGGAAGGTCTGTGAAGCTCATCATGGATCGAACCATATCCAATAGAGTCCGATTTCTCCATTCTGAAACTCCGTTGAGTTGAGGTGTTCCTGGTGGAGTCCATTGAGAGACTATGCCATTTTTCCTTAAGAGATAGTCTAGGAATTTTTGGCTAAGGTATTCACCTCCTCGATCTGATCGAAGAACCTTAATGGATTTTTCAGTTTGTTTTTCTACTTCATGTCTGAATTCTTTGAACTTTTCAAAAGCTTCAGACTTATGTCTCATAAGATACACATACCCATACCTAGATAGATCATCGGTAAAGATAATGAAGTAGACAAAATTGCCTCTAGCCGGCACATCAAATGGGCTGCACACATCAGTATGTACTAGGGCAAGAAGATCTGTGGCCCTTTCCCCATGTCCAATAAAAAGGGAGTTTAGTCATTTTGCCTTGAAGACAAGATTCACAAGTTGGATATGACTCGGAAGTCAATGGACTCAATAGCCCATTTTTCTCAATTTGTTAATCCTATCTTCTGCTATATGACCTAATCTTAGGTGCCATAGATATCTATCATTTGGACTATCCCTAGGTCGTTTCATGGCATTCACGTATTTTGCTCGATAGTTAAAAATAGGTACATCAATATGTAACTGATAAAGACCATTAATAAGGAAACCATTTGCAATTTTATTTCTTTCATAAAGAATGTTACAATGGTCCTTAAAGAAGGTAATCACATAGCCTTCTTGTGCTAAGCATGAAATAGAAATCAAATTCCTGCTAGCTGCAGGCACATAATAACAGTCTTTTAAAACTAAGTCTAAACCAGATGGTAATCGAAGAGGGTATGTTTCCCACGGCTACTGCAGCAACTCTTGCTCCATTTTCCGATGCACAGGATCATGTCTCCATCCCTCAGCCTCCTGCTATCCTCAAGACCCTGCATGGAAGTGCACAGATGAGCACTAGAACCAGAGTCAAGCACCCAACTGGATGCAGAAGAAACCATAAGGTTAGACTCAATAACGAGCATACCTCCAGAAGGACCTACCTCCTTCTTGTTCTTTAGGGTGGCCAGGTAAGTAGGGCAGTTCCGCTTCCAATGGCCGTCGCTGTTGCAATGGAAATACTTTCCTTTGTCAGCGGCCTTTTCTTTTTCGCTCTGCCTTCTTCTTCTTTGCTTTCCACCTTTGCTTTTTCACAGACTTCTTTTTCTTTCCATAAGACTTTCTCTTGGAAGAAGTCCGTTCCATAGCAAGAACTGAGCCTTTAGAACCTTTCATAGAAAGCTCAGCGTAACCAGCATATTCATTAAGTTCGGCCAAGGAATTTTGAAGTTTATGCATGTGGTAATTCATGATGAATTGCCCATATGCATCAGTCAAGGATTGCAGAATTAATATCATTCTGCAGATCCAAGTCCAACTTCACACCGAGCTTCTCAAGCTCTTTCCATGTCCTTGATCATCATCAGACAGTGATCTTGGACTGACTGCCCATCACGCATCTTTAGCCTTGAAAAAGTCATTTAGTGACTTGATACTTGGCTTGCGCGACTCTGTTCACCAAACATCTCTTGTAGGTGAGCCAACATTTGGCGAGCAGTCCCGATATCTTCATGTTGGCGCTGAAGCTCATCAGACATCGAGCCCAACATGTAGTATCTGGCCTTATTATCTTCGTCATCCATTTTTCAAGAGATGCTCTCTGTTCAGTGGATGGACGAGCTGGTAAGGTGGGAGGGTCCTGGTCCAATACATGAGTTAACTTCTCGAAATCCCAAAATAATTTTGTAGTTCCTGAGCCAATCTTTATAATTGGGTCCAGTCAGTCTATGTGTGTCCAGGATACGTGCCAGTGGGTTGGACGCAGACATAATTTTCTGTAGAGAGTCAAAGATTTCTAGTTAGATATTGTAATTTTGACTTGACCAATTTATTTAGGAATTTTATTTTTAAATAAATTAGCTCCCACTATTTTCTCGGATCCCTACACTCCCTCTGTAGAGATGCGAAAATCTCCACAATTAATGATTTCTAGTGGGTGGTGCGGTCTCACCAACTGACTCATCACCTCACCTAACAGTTATTGGTGATGGGTTAGCCAATGAGTGAACAACTCTTGTTCAATGATTCTCTAATCATGGTGCACCCAAACTTGGTCTCTAATTCATGAATCTCACCGTATCCAAATATTGATCCACTCCTTAGTTAAGTCAGACCCACCATTTGCATAGACTGGATTCCTAATTGAGTCTCTCACCGTATCCAGAATATTGAGCCCAATCTCATCCTCCAGCCTATAGCATCATAGCATCCAATGCCTAATAGACATGGTTGCATCTTTTGGTGCAACTGAGCCACTGTATCCAGCCGAGAACAATCAACCCCGGGAAGGGCCCGCACATCTACAATGGTGGAAGACCTCAGACTTAATCTTTTCTTAGGGAGAATTGATTCAGGTCTCATTAAACTAGACTTGGCATTAGTCATAACAATTATGACTAACCTAGTGGCATGGGTTAGCTCGGATTATTGACCACCTCAGATCAGAACTGTGTCAACAGATATGGCCAGGTAAGTGAGACCGGTGGAAGGGAATATGCCATTAACTCGACAAGAACGCATTCAGTCGAGTAGCTTCCAATTAAAAATCAGTCGGTCGTATCTGCCAAACTTACCTTAGACACCAAATTGTTGAGCCAGAACCAATTGGGTTAGCCTACAATCCAGACTCTAACCTCTGAGCCTAATTAGGTCTTGCTTGATCGATCACTCACGTGACTCGATCTTGACCCAGACTTAATCCTATTAGGCTGGTCAATTTAAGCATTGTTGATCCCATCTAACCAACTCTTGATTCGGTTTGATCAACCGCTTAGACCTAATTGAGCTACCCAAGCCCGAAACCCAGTATTATGAATATGTCTTAGATCTAAAATTCTCAATTTTAGACCTAATTAATATTTCATAATCTTAATTCTTAATTAAGTTTAGGGTTCATAAACAAAATATGCATAAATAAAATCCTAGGGTTTCAGGATCTAGGGTTTTGCAGAAAGTAAGTTTTGGATTTCTGATTAAGGACGAACACGCAGCACCCCTACACATCATAAGAACATTCCCATCGAATGGAAGGAGAGGGCCTTTAAACCCTTCTTTATTCTTATGATCCGGACGGCCAAGAGGAAACGCCTTAATCAGAAATATAAATCTACAAAACTAGTTAGATCTATATCATATATCTCATATATAAAATTGATCTAATCATGGCATATTTTGCATACATCTCATGTATCATATCATGCATATTTTTTAGATCTAAATTATCTCATAATTCATCTAAAAAATTAAATTTAAATTGATCATATCAAAATAAATTTAATAATGTAGAACTATTCTACAACTAGTCTAAACATGCATTCATCATATCTCATATGATCCAAAAATTAATTAATTTTATTTATTATCTTTTAGATATTATTATAATATTTATAATATTAGAAAATAATAAATAAATAGATCTAAAATTATAACTTAATCAAATTAAATTATGAACATGCAAGACTATGTATAGAATAGTTCTATTTTATAACTAGTCATGCATCTTGTAAAACTTAGATCTAAATTATTTAATTTTAATTTTTCTAATTTTAGATCTAAACACATCTCATGTGATATCTAAAATCATCTAATTATTAAATAAAAATTAAAATAAAATTAGATCTAAATAATTTATTAGAACCTGGCTCTGATACCAGTTGAAGAGAAAATTCTGAATTCTTGGGTCAGGTTCGTTTAGATCTGATTGGATCAAGAGAGATATTTCAAATTTTTTTTTTTAAAATCTAGTTAAATCTAAGATATTTTAGATCTAATTTTATAGATCTAATAAAATAAAATAAAAAAAATAAATTTGATTTAATTTTGTACCTTTTGTTGGGTATTCAGATTATCTTATGATGATCCTGCTGATTGCCTGAAATTCTGGATCTAGCCATGCAAGCGCCTGGCCTCTATCGGTATCCACTCAGGCTAGTCAAGAGATTTTTTTCTTTTTTATTACCTCTCCAAATATCAGATCTGGATCTAATTTGGAGGATCTTCAAAACTCCTTTTGAAGATCTGGAATCGTCTCTTGTAGTAGTGCTACCTTCTTCCTTTCTCGTCACCTTTCTCTTGCCTGGATCGCACCAAACTAGAGCCCAAATCTCCTTGGACACGGAGAGGAGAGAAAGGACCAGAAGATGGCATGGAGGAGGGAGAGGGACAACCTTGGGGTATGGGCTAAGGGAGAACTTCTATAAAGCTTGGCACAGACAGGGTTTATATAGACCCTGCTACGCTATGCAGTGCCACATCATCCCGGCCAATCACGTTGCTTCATGTAATCAGATCTAAATCTGATTGATGGGATGACATCACCTAATCCAATCAGATGAGACTCCCCTTAAATCATCCTTAGGTGGCGCCAAGACTGGTTAAAGCTGAGTCTTAGGCGCCTACCTAAGTTGATTCAAAGAAGCAACCTAGAGTCCCATCTGTATGGGACTCTAGGCATCCCTATCCATGGGTGCATGCCTCCCTAGGCGTGCGTCCCCTCCTTTCTAATTTCTAGCAAGGGGATAAGTTCTTATCTGCTCTCCTATGGGTTCATGACACATGGGAAGATATCTAAGTATCAAAAGTCAACGTTTGACCAAAGTCAAAAAATAAGAATTAGCAGGTGATGAAAAATGGCAGGTGTTGTTTCAAATTTATCTCATAAATTAAGACAACCCTTTTCTAACCTAGACAAGCTCCAATCAGATTAAGTAAAGGTACCTGAGTGAGCACAAACATATTTGGCTTAGTCGAGATAACTTTTAATGATAGTAGAAGGAGAACGTTAGGCTCAATCATGTGCTAGCATGATTTTCTTGAACCTAATTGAACCTTATTCAAATCAATTGAACTGAATTAGTCCAATTGATGATATTCGAATCCAAACTCTTATTTGTATGATCTAGTTAGATTCAATTTTGTATGGTAATGGGATATATCATGATCTCTATCATTGACATCATCAAAATACCTTCTGATGGATCAAAACTCATTCTGATTCATACAACTAGAATGATCGATCATCCAAATCATTCTAATTGCTCCCAAAATCCACCAGTAACACCTAGCAGTATATGGTGGCAATCCATCAGAACTGAAAATGAATCTCTCTATATAGCTATTTGTGTGATTAAGTTCTTCTATCCTGAGCTCCGATCAGATTAGGGTTAAGGTGAACTTGTCAAACCCTAATTTCCATCATGTGATTTAATCATTCGATTCAAGTCCTATGTAAAAATCTTAATAGAAACTCTTTCTATTATTTCACTCTATCCATGGTCCATGGGCTTAAGGACTTGATTCTCATGATCATCATAGGGCTGCTCCTCATCCACCAAGGTAGATAGATTTTCTCTTGGTGCAATCCAATTCCTACAATGAATATGCTATAACCAACAACACTTCAAGATTCTGAATGGCTAGAAGATTGAGTCATGGTATAGTCAAACTATAACACCCTTAAGATGAATTATCGATGCACCTCAGGTCAAAGAATCAGACACACCATTGCAGCTTTGAGCCAGTCATTGACGAGAAGGTAGACTTCTTTATGACTACTCGAGGTGGTCACGCTCAGTGCCCTCATTCTTTAATGAGTACCTGTACTCTCGCTTCGGTATCTCTACACCATAGACTCATGACTCATCTACTATAAAGAAGCGATTGTACACCAAACTTCCAAATCAATCACCATCCTCATGATGATCCTATGATTAGGAGCATTTTATGAGTTAATAATGAAAATTCTTGTTTTAAATTTTCAACTCTTGAAAATAAGAACTAACATTACCATTAACTCAAGGGATGTATCACAGACACTAAATATATATTTATGATAGAAAATAACCCATTTTATTATTTATAGTCAAAATTATAATTTTAGCCCTAGAAGTGTATTACAAGTGTCAGTCAATTCTAACTTCTAGGGCACACATATCTAACAATTAGAATCTCAATCTCACTATGAAAAATGATTAGATTTTCTCGATTATCATATTTAAGGATTATGATATTCGATAAAATAGTGAAAGACATAATTAAATTAAAATTCTAATTTAATTATGTACATCATCATGAGTTGTTTGCTTATGTAATGTTTTTTATTATGTAGAATAAATAGCTTTTTTACTTTCACTACATTTAATTTTGGATTCAAATAAGTTAACCGATCCTAACTATATGGATTAGCTAAAAAATCTAAAAATAGTACTCAGTCAAGAAAAACTCTCATATATTCTTGATGCCCTTGATCTTGAGCCATTAGGAGAAGATGCTATAGAAAAAGAAAAGTCTACATACAAGATGTGGCAAAATGATTCTCTTATTGTCAAGTGCATCATACTTGCCTCCATGAGTAACGAGTTATAAAGGCAGCATGATGGCATGGACACTCAGTCCATATTGCTCAACCTAAAAGAGCTTTATGGAGAATAGAGTAGAACTGCTAGATATGAGATATCTAAGTAGTTATTTCATATCAGGATGGCAGAGGATTCATCCATGAAAGACCATGTATTGATGGTAATTGATCTAATCACTTGATTAAGCCAATTAGATTTTGTCATGGATGGAGAGTTGAGTCAGGATCTAATCCTGTATTCACTCCCAAAATTATTTTTTTAGTTTGTGATGAACTATCACATGAATAAACTGAATACTTTCTTACCTGAGCCATTAAATATGCTCAAAATAGTAGAGAGCCATATCAAGAAGGATAAGTCTCTTCTTCTTCTTATAGATTGGATTTCTAAGAAGAAGGTAGGCAAAAAGGATTCTAAGAGGAGGCTGAGCCCTAAAGATGGCATAAATAAGAAAAAGAAGGTGAAGAAGGCCTCCGGATAGATGATCTATTTTCACTACAGCAAAATAGATCATTAAAAAAGAAATTACAAGGCTTATCTTGCAATTATGAAGACTGGTGCAAATAATGCACCAAAAGGTATGTATGAGATACATACAATATTATCGTTGAATTCTTCCATTTTAAACTCTTGGATATTAGATACTGGCTGTGGTTTTCATATCTGCAAATCTTTACAGGAGCTGTAGAAAATTAAAAGTTTAAAGATGGGTGACTTTGAACTCTATGGCGCTGGAGGAGAGTCCATCCAAGCGGAAGCTGTAGAAACAAATATTTTGAAGTTACCTTCTAGAAAGATTTTAGCTGATAAATTATTATGATATATCTAAGATCATTAGAAATATTATATCTATATCCTTATTATTAAAATAAGAATATAATCTTGATGTATTGAGCAATGGTTGCTCTATCAAATATTCTAATGAAATTATATGCAATGGCATTTTTAACAATGGTTTGTTGACTCTATGTTTGAATAACAATATTTTTCATGTTGATAAAAATTAAAAGCGTAAAAGAGAAAACATAAATAATACTTTACTTTGGTATTGTCGACTTGGTCATATTAATGAGATCAGGATTAATAAGTTATACAAAGAAAAGTTCTTTGATCCTTATGATTATGAATCATTAGGAACTTGAGAATCAAGTCTCATGGATAAAATAACCAAGACTCTATTTAATGGATATGGAGAAAGGATAAGTGAGTTATTAAGATTAGTATATATAGATGTATGTGGTCCTATGACAACTCAGGCCAGAGGAGGATATTCTTATTTTATAATATTTATTAATAATTTATCTAGGTTTGGATATGTGTATCTTATGAAACATAAATTCAAAGAGTATCAAAGTATGGTCGAGAAACAAACTAAAAAGAGTATAAAAATTCTTCGATTTGATCGAAGAGGAAAATACTTATTCAGTAAGTTTCTAGACTATCTTAAAGTAAAAAAAATTCTCTCTGAATGGACTCCTTATACACCATAGTTAAATGGTGTAGCCAAAAGGAAGAACCATACCTTATTAAATATGGTACGATCCATGATATGCTTCATAGAGTTACCTATTTTCTTCTAGGATCATACTCTAGAGATCGCAGTATATATATCTTGAATAGAGTATCTTCTAAGTCTATATCTAGTACTTCATATGAGATATGGAGAGGTAAGAAACTTAATTTTAAGTATCTTAAAATATGGGGTTATCCAGCATATGACAAAAAAAATTTTGGACATAAGCTGGATGCTAGAGCAGATAAATCTCTATTTGTAGGATATCCTAGAGATAGTATGGGATATCTATTCTACCATCCTACTGAACAAAGAGTATTTGTAAGTAGTCATGCTACTTTCATGGAGAAAGAGTTTATCCTAGAAAGAGGCAGTGGAAGAAATATTGAACTTAGTAAAGTTTAAAAAAATAAATAGATATTTTTCAAGCAAATAAACATATAAATAAGGAAGAAATAGAACACACAATTTTAATCCATAGGTCTGATAGAGTGCGACATGCACCTATAAGGTACAGGTTCATTATTGAGAATAATAAAGCCCAAGTCATTGAGAATAATGAACCTCTGACCTATACGAAAGCTGTCATGAGTAGAGACTCAAACAAATGGCTGGCTACCATGCAATCCGAGATGGACTCCATGTACATCAATAAAGTATGGACTTTGGTGGATGCACCAGAGGGTGTGAATCTTATTGGGTGCAATTAGGTCTATAAAAAAAGATTGGAGCAGATGGCCAAGTTGAAACCTATAAAGCCAGATTAGTGGCTAAGAATTTTAGGCAAAAATAAGGTATAGATTATGATGAAACATTCTCACCTATTGCCATGCTTAAATCAATTCAGATTATGCTTGCCATAGTAGCATACTATGATTATAAAATATGGTAAATCGATGTGAAGACCGCTTTCCTTAATGGTTTTCTTAAGGAGGAGGTCTATATGTCACTGCCAGAGGGTTTTATTCCAAATAAGAGACCAAATCAAGAATGCAAGCTTAAGAGATCCATTTATGGATTAAAGCAAGCTTCAAGGAGTTAGAACATCTGGTTTGATATTACAGCCAAAGAGTTTGGCTTCATCAAGAATGTGGATGAACTATGTGTGTATAAGAAGACTAGTAGGAGAGTCATAGTTTTCTTGGTTTTGTATGTAGATGACATACTCCTCATTGGGAATGATATTCCAATATTGGAATCAGTCAAGTTATGGCTATCAAATAAATTTTTCATGAAAGACTTTGGAGAAGCATCCTATATATTTGGAATAAAGATCTATAGAGATAGATCTAAGAGGATGCTAGGCTTGTCCCAGTCTAGGTACATTGACTTAATATTGAAAAAAGTTCAGTATGGATGCGAGTAAAAGAGGTTACTTATTCATGAGTCAAGGCATACATCTCTTTAAGAAGATGTTTCTTAAGACTCCTAAAGAGAGAAATAGAATGAGTTCTATTTCTTATGCTTCTGCTGTAGGATCAATAATATATGCTATGTTATGTACCAGGCCTGATGTTGCTTATGCTTTAGGCATAGCCAGTAGATTTCAGGCTGATCTAGGTGAGAATTATTGGAAAGCTGTAAAAAATATTCTTAAATACTTGAGAAGGGCTAAGGATATTTTTCTAGTATATGGTGGATCTGATCTCGAACTAGAAGGATATTTTGACTCTAGTTTTCAATCAGACCTAGATGATAGCAAGTCCATTTTAGGGTATGTCTTTACTCTTAATGGTGGAGTAGTGAGTTGGAAAAGTATCAAGCAGCCTACTATAGCTAACTCAATAACTGAAGTAGAGTATATAGCTATAAGAGAAGCCGCCAAAGAAGCTATCTAGATGAAGAAGTTCATCACTGAATTAGATATTGTTCCTGTTAGTGCAAAATCTGGTTGTCGCCAAAGAAGTGCTGGAGTTAGAGAAGATGAGGTCGTCGTTGGTGACCTGCAAAATAAGTCTCATCCAGAGCTAGAGGTGGCGGCTCCGACAAGATCCTCCGACGATCAAGTCAACTCTTTTGGCCAATAGAAATGAAGTGCTTAATCAAGAAAGTTGCAGAGTATTGGAAGGGAGAAGAGAGCTTAGAGAAAACATATCTAAAGGATCCTTTTTATAGATGAAGCGTATAACAAACTGATAGCGATAGCCATAATCATCTGATAGTGGGCCACTCGGAATCATATGGAGTTTGTATGGCGGATAGTGTCTATTGTCATGACGTGCCAATCCATTGGAACTTAATAGTCGAAGTTCGGAGGAGTAGGCATCAGTTGGTGATGAAAACTTAAGTTATATCAATACCAAAGAAGTTCAGACTCCTTTAAGGCAGTCCATGTGTGGGTTGATTCACGCTATGTATGGAGCCAAATTCGAGAGGAGACCTTTTTGGGTGACTATCGGAAGTTCAGCCGGGAGGGGTTCGAGAGTCCTGCGACTGGAGGAGTCTTTGAAGGAAGTCTACCAGAGATGTTCGAATATGGATCTATTGGGGGGATCCAAAAGGAGCTCGACTGTTGGAGAGATCCAAAAGGAGCTTGACTGCTGGAGGAGGTCCCAAGAGGAAGAATTCACAATCAAAGCTCTTCTACGATTACCATTTACATCTGACTAAGCATCAGACTGGAGTTGGGGGGAGCAGGGTTTATCCCCAACAATAGTCCCCCTACTCCTGAGTTCGAAATTCAAAGAAAGGAAGAAAAAAAGTGACTATCAAAGTCTAGTCCAGGGTTCTCGCACTTGTCAGGATGAGATGTTTTGGTGTTTACCACATTGGCATCGAAGCTTTCCAAGTTTGAAATAAGTTCGAAAAGACGATCCTTCAAATCTTCCACCAAAACTTTGCCTCAGGTACGGTGCCATAAAGACTCCGTCCGTTGCCACTCTTCTATCATGACGAGTGGGACACACGGCGCACGCTGATTGGCCAAAGTCGATCCGAAATCATAACCATCTTAGGTTACCTGTGGCTATTTAAGGCCTTCTCCTCTTATCTGAAAGCCATTCTTGCCCGAGTCTTCTCCTTCCTTCGATCCTCGTTTGTCTTCTCCCCAAGGGTTTTGGCCTCCTCCCTCACCTTCTTGAGCTTTGGACACCCTTTCGACTAATTCTCATTGCATCCATCATTCTTTTGTTCTTTTTGGATAGCTTAGGTCAGTTTTCTAACCCTTCTCTTAGATTATTCATGCTTTTCTTTCTAGCTTCTTGCTCCCTTGATTTCTTGATAGCAATATTTGCCTTGCATTTTTTCTTAGTTTTTGGGATTTTCTCGAGATCTAATTTCGATCCGAATATCTTTCGAAACCTTCCATTCCATTAGTTCTTGGGTTTCACTTGAACCGACCTTCCTTGATCCTGCACCTCCGATCGAGGTAGAACCAAGGAGCATGTGTCACTCGTGTTTCATTCCAGACACCATTCCGTCTGTTCTTACTCTGGATGACCTTTCTTTGATCCAAATCTAATATGGAATCCCTTCGAAATATGATCTTGAACTCCCAGCTCCGATGACCGAGTTAGCTCTCCTTCGACCGACTGGTTTTATTTGTACTTAAAAACTTTGCGTGCCGGGCTTAGGCTCCCTCTGCCTCCTTTTGTAGTCATCCTCTTTCAATTTTTAAACATCTCTTTCGCATCTATCATGCCGAACTTTTTTCGGTTCGTCATAGATTTCCTTTTCTTCTATCAATTGGCCGAGGTCCAGCCAACCATTTTGCTCTTTAGGAATTTCTACACCTTCAAGCTATTGGATATGTGTACCCTAGAAGCCAAAATTGGCTAACACTTATAATACACATCTAAGGACAAAATTATAATTTTAACTATAAATAATAAAATGGATTATTTTCTATCACAGTGTGTATTTGAAAGTGTCTGTGATACATCCCTTGAGTTAATGGTAATGATAGTTCATATTTTCAAGAGTTGAAAATTTAAGACATGAATTTTTATTATTAACTCATGAAATGCTCCTGACCGTAGGATCATCATGAGGATGGTGATTGATCCAGAAGGTTGGTGTACGATCGCTTCTTTAGGATAGATGAGTTTTGAGTCTACGGTATAGAGACATCGGAGTGAGAGTATAGGTACTCGTTAGAGAATGAGGGCACTGAGCATGACCACTTGAGCAGTTATCAGGAAGTCTACCTTCTCATCAATGACTGGCTCGAAGCTGCAGTGGTGTGTCTGGTTCTTTGATCTGAGGTGCATCGATAATTCATCTTGAGGGTGTTATAGTTTGACTACACCGTAACTCGATCTCCTAGCCATTCAAAATCCTAAGGTGTATGTTGGCTATAGCATGTTCATTATAGGAATTGGATTGCACCAATAAGGGATCTATCTACCTTGGTAGATAAGGAGCAGCCCTATGATGATCATGAGAATCAAGTCCATATGCCCATGGCCATGGTAGAGTAAAATAATAGAAAGAGTTTCTATTAGAATTTTCACATTGGACTTGATTCGAATGATTAATTCATATGACAAGAATTAGGGTTTGACGAGATCACCTTAGCCCTAATCCAATCAGAGCTCAAGATGGAGGAACTTAATCACACAGGTAACTACACTGAGAGATTCATTTTTAATTCTGATGGGTTGCCACCATATGCTACTAGGTGTCATTGGTAGATTTTGGGAGCAATTAGAATAATTTGGATGATCGATCATACTAGTTGTTTGAATCAGAAAAGTTCTAATCCATTGGAAGGTATTTCGATGATGTCGATGATAGAGATCATGACATATCCCATTATCATACGAAACTAAATCTAATTGGATCACATAAATAAGGGTTTGGATCTAGATATCATCAATTGGACTAATCCAGTTCAATTGATTTGAATAAGATTCAATTAGGTTCAAGAAAATCATGCTAGCACACGATTGAGTCTGATATTCTCCTTCAACAATCATTAAAAATTATCTTGACTGAGCCAAATATATTTGAGCTCACTCAAGAATCTTTACTTTGTCTAACTGGAGCTTGTCCAGGTCAGAAAAGGGTTGTCTTAATTTATAAGATAAATTTGAGACAACACCCATCATTTTCCATCATCTGCTAAATCTTGTCTTTGGACTTTGGTCAAATGTTGACCTTTAATACTTAGACATTTGCCCATGTGTCATGCACCCATAGGAGAGAGCTTTGACCCTTGTCCCCCTGCTAAATAGCAGAAAGGCAAGGGGTGCATGCCTAGGGAGGCATGCACCCAAAGTGGATAAGGATTGGAGTCCCATACAGATGGGACTCTAGTTGCTTCATGCATTCAACTTGGGTGGTGCCAAAGAGTCATCTTTGACCAGTCTTGGCACCACCTAAGGAGGTTTGTGAGAAACTCTAATCTGATTGAATCAGATGATGTCATTATATCAATTAAATTTAGATTTGATTGCATGAAGAGCCATGATTGATCGAGATGATGTGGCACTGCATGGCGTAGTAGGGTCTATATAAACCCTATCTGTGCCTAGGATTTTGATTCTCTATCTTTCGCCCATGCCACAAGGCTTCTCTCCTTTCCTCTCCATGCCAACTTCAGCTTCTCTCTCTCCTCTCCATGCCCAATAAGCTTTGGACTCGAGTTTGGTGTGATCCAAGCAAGAGAAAGGTGATAAGAAAGAAGAAGGCAGCATTGCTGCAAGAGACAACACTCGATCTTCAAAAGATGTTTTGAAGACCTTCAAGATCAGATCTAGATCTGATCATTGGAGTACAGATTGAGAAGAAGAAGATCTCTAGATTCTACCCAAGTGGATATCGGTAGAGGCTAAGTGCTTGTATGGCTACATCTAGAACCTCAGGCAAACATCGGGATCATCACAGTATAATAGGATTACCCATAATAAGGTACAATTAAATTAGAATTATTTTATTTTATTTTATTTTTATTTTATTAGATTGATAAAATTAGATGTGAAGAGTCTCATATCTAATTTATATCTAAGAGAAAATTTTTTGAAATATTTCTCTTGATCAAATCAGATCTAAACGAACCTGATTCGAAAAACAGAGTTTTCCCCTTCAACAGATATCAGAGCCAGATTCCATAATTATTTAGATTTAATTTTAATATAATTTTGATCTAATAATTAGATGATTTTAAATATCACATTAGATGTGATTAGATCTAAAATTAAAAATTAAGAAAGTTAAATAATCTAGATTTAAGATGTATGAGATGCATGACTAGACTAGGAATAGAATTATTCTATGTGTAGTCTAGGATGATCATAATTTTAATTTAATTAATTATAATTTTAAATTTATTTATTTATTATTTTTTAATATTATAATTAAATCTAAAAAATAAAAAATAAATTTATTTAATTTTATTCATATGAGATATGATAAATGCATGTTTAAACTAATTGTAGAATAGTTCTACAAAGTTGTCTAGAATAAATTTAATTTGATATGATCAAATATAAATTTTATTTTTTAGATATTTATAAGATAATTTAGATCTAAAAATATGATTGATATGATGCATGAGATGTATGCAAAATATATTTTTAAGTTAAATCAATTTTATATATGTGATATATATGTAGATCTAACTAGTTTTGTGAAGGAAAATCCTAATTTCTCGGGATCAAGTTCGTTCAGATCTAATTGGATCGAGAGGCATATTTTAAAAATCACCTCTTAGATCCTAATCAGATATGATACTTTTCAGATCTAATTTTATGATCTGATGAATAAGAAAATAAAACTAAATTAATTTTGAATTAATTTTACCTTGATTCTAGGTAATCTGATTACCCGTTGATGATCCTACTGAAGCCCTGAGGTTCTAGATCTAGCCACGCAGGCGCCTGGCCTCTACCAGTATCCACTCGGACTGGATCTGGAGATCTTCTCTTTCTCTTTTTTTTTTTCTAAAAATTAGATCTGGATCTTATTTGGAGAATCTTCAAAACTTCCTCTGAAGAACATCCATCGTCTCTGCAGCAGTGCTGCCTTCTTCCTTTTTCGTCAACCTTTCCTCGTCCGACTCGCACTAATCTAAAGGCCCAACTTTCTCGAACGTGGAGAGGAGGGAGAGGGCCAGATGGTGGCATGGAGAAGGGAGAGGGGCAGCCTTGGGGCATAGCTTGGAAGAGGAGTTCTCAAAAGTGGGCATAGATAGGATCCTTTTGTAGACTCTGCTGCACCATGTAGTGCCGCATCACTCCAGCCAATCACGTTGCTTCATGCAATCAGATCTAAATCTTATTGGTGGGATGACATCACTTAATCTAATTAGATGAGAGACCCATAGGTTCATTCTTAGATGTCGCCAAAGACTGGTCAAAGTAGATACCCAAGGGCCACCTAAGTAGAAACCAAGAAGCAACCTGGAGTCCCATCCGTATGGGACTCTAGCATCCCTATCCATGGGCACACTTCATCCTAGGCATGCACCCCCTTCTTTCCAATTTTTAGAGAGGGGACAAGCCCCTATCTACTCTCCAATAAGTGCATGACATATGGGCAGATGTCCAAGGGTCAAAGGTCAATGTTTGACCAAGTCAAAGTACAAGAATTAGTAGGTGACGAAAAATGGCAGGTGTTGTCTCAAATTTATCTCATAAATTAAGACAATCCTTTTCTGACATGGACAAGCTCCAGTCAGACCAGGTAAAGGTACCTGAGTGAGTGCAAATTTATTTGGCTCAATCGAGATAACTTTTATGATAAGAAAAAGGAGAACGTTAGCCTTAATCATGTGCTAGCACGATTTTCTTGAACCTAATTAAATCTTATTCAAATCAATTGAATTGGGTTAGTCCAATTGATGATATCTAGATCCAAACTCTTATTTATGTGATCTAGTTAGGTTCAGTTCTGTATGGTAATGGGATATGTCATGATCTCCATCATCGACATCATTGAAACTCCTTTCGATGGATCAGAACTCTTCTGATTCAGACAATTTAAAATGATCGATCATCTAAATCATTCTAATTGCTCCCAAAATCCACCAGTGACACCTAGCAGCATATAGTGGCAACCCATCAAAACTAAAAATGAACCTCTCGGTGCAGCTACTTGTGTGATTAAGTTCTTCTATCTTGAGCCCCGATCAGATTAGGATTAAGGTGAACTCATCAAACCCTAATTTCTATCATATGATTTAATCATTCGATTCATGTCCGATGTGAAAATCTTAATAAAAACTCTTTCTATTATTTCACACTCACCGCCATGGCCATGGGCTTATGGACTTGATTCTCATGATCATCATAGGGCTGCTCCTTATCCACCGAGGTAGATAGATTCCATCTTGGTGCAATCCAATTCCTACAATGAACATGCTATAGCCAACATACACCTCAGGGTTTCGAATGGCTAGGAGACTGAGTCATGATGTAGTCAAACTATAACACCCTCAAGGTGAACTACCGATGCACCTCAGGTCAGAGAACCAGACATACCACTACAGCATCGAGTCAGTCATCGACGAGAAGGTAGACTTTCTTATAACTACTCGAGGTGGTCACGCTCAGTGCCCTCATTCTCTAATGAGTACCTATACTCTCACTTCGGTGTCTTCACATCGTAGACTCAAGACTCATCTACTATAAAGAAGCAATTGTATACTAACCTTTCATATCAATCACCATCCTCATGATCCTACGGTTGAGAGCATTTTATGAGTTGATAAATGAAAATTCATATCTTAAATTTTTAACTCTTGAAAATATAAATTTTTAACTCTTGAAAATATGTCATGATCTCCATCATCGACATCATCGAAACTCCTTTCGATGGATCAGAACTCTTCTGATTCAGACAATTTAGAATGATCGATCATCTAAATCATTCTAATTGCTCCCAAAATCCACCAGTAACACCTAGCAGCATATAGTGGCAACCCATCAAAACTAAAAATGAACCTCTCGATGTAGCTACTTGTGTGATTAAATTCTTCTATCTTGAGCTCCGATCAGATTAGGGTTAAGGTGAACTCATCAAACCCTAATTTCTATCATATGATTTAATCATTCGATTCATGTTCGATGTGAAAACCTTAATAAAAACTCTTTCTATTATTTCACACTCTCCGCCATGGCCATGGGCTTATGGACTTGATTCTCATGATCATCATAGGGCTGCTCCTTATCCACCGAGGTAGATAGATTCCATCTTGGTGCAATCCAATTCCTACAATGAACATGCTATAGCCAACATACACCTCAGGGTTTCGAATGGCTAGGAGACTGAGTTATGGTGTAGTCAAACTATAACACCCTCAAGGTGAACTACCAATGCACCTCAGGTCAAAGAACCAGACACACCACTGCAGCATCGAGTCAGTCATCGACGAGAAGGTAGACTTTCTTATAACTACTCGAGGTGGTCATGCTCAGTGCCCTCGTTCTCTAATGAGTACCTGTACTCTCACTTCGGTGTCTTCACATCGTAGACTCAAGACTCATCTACTATAAAGAAGCGATTGTATACTAACCTTTCAGATCAATCACCATCCTCATGATCCTACGGTCGGGAGCATTTTATAAGTTGATAAATAAAAATTCATGTCTTAAATTTTTAACTCTTGAAAATATAAATTTTTAACTCTTGAAAATATGTCATGATCTCCATCATCGACATCATCGAAACTCCTTTTGATGGATCAGAACTCTTTTAATTCAGACAATTTAGAATGATCGATCATCTAAATCATTCTAATTGCTCCCAAAATCCATCAGTGACACCTAGCAGCATATAGTGGCAACCCATCAAAACTAAAAATGAACCTCTTGATGTAGCTATTTATGTGATTAAGTTCTTCTATCTTGAGCCCCGATCAGATTAGGGTTAAGGTGAACTCATCAAACCCTAATTTCTATCACATGATTTAATCATTCGATTCATGTCCGATGTGAAAACCTTAATAAAAACTCTTTCTATTATTTCACACTCTCCGCCATAGCCATGGGCTTATGGACTTGATTCTCATGATCATCATAGGGCTGCTCCTTATCCACCAAGGTAGATAAATTCCATCTTGGTGCAATCCAATTCCTACAATGAACATGCTATAGCCAACATTCACCTCAGGGTTTCGAATGGCTAGGACACTGAGTCATGGTGTAGTCAAACTATAACACCCTCAAGGAGATGTTAGATATATGTGCCCTAGAAGCCAGAATTGACTGACACTTGTAATACACTTCTAGGGGCAAAATTGTAATTTTGACTAAAATCAATAAATGGGTTAAACAGACCATCCTTTGAGGGTAATGATATATGTGCCCTAGAAGCCAGAATTGGCTGACACTTGTAATACACTTCTAGGGGCAAAATTGTAATTTTGACTATAATTAATGAAATGGGTTATTTTCTATCACACATGTGTATTTAGTGTCTGTGATACATCCTTTGAGTTAATGGTAATGATAATTCATATTTTCAAGAGTTGAAAATTTAAGACATGAATAATCATTATTAACTCATAAAAGCTCCCGACCATAGGATCATCACGAGGATGGTGATTGATCCGGAAGGTTGGTGTACGATCGCTTCTCTTTAGTAGATGAGTCTTGAGTCTACGGTGTGGAGACACCGGAGCGAGAGTACAGGTACTCGTTAGAGAACGAGGGCACTGAGCGTGACCACCTCGAGTAGTCATTAGGGAGTCTACCTTCTCGTCAATGACTGACTCGATGCTGCAGTAGTGTGTCTGGTTCTTTGACCTGAGATGCATCGGCAGTTCACCTTGAGGGTGTTATAGTTTGACTACACCATTACTCGGTCTCCTAGCCATATGGAACCCTGAGGTGTATGTTGGCTATAGCATGTTCATTGTAGGAACTGGATTGCATCAAGATGGAATCTATCTACCTCGGTGGTAGAGGAGCAGCCCTATGATGATCATGAGAATCAAGTCCAGAAGCCCATGGCCATGGCAGAGTGAAATAATAGAAAGAGTTTCTATTTAGATTTTCACATTGGACTCGAATCGAATGATTACATCATATGACAGAGACTAGGGTTTGACGAGTTCACCTTAACCCTAATCTGATCGGGGCTCAAGATAGAAGAACTTAATCACACAGGTAGCTGCACCAAGAGGTTCGCATTCAGCTCTGATGGGTTGCCACCATATACTGCTAGGTGTCACTGGTGGATTTTGGGAGCAATTAGAATGATTTAGATGATCGATCATTCTAGCTGTTCGAATCAGAAGAGTTGTGATCCATCGAAAGGAGTTTCGATGATGTCGATGATAGAGATCATGACATATCCCATTACCATACAGAACTGAACCTAACTGGGTCACACAAACAAGGGTTTGAATCTGGTGATCATCAATTGAACTGATCTAGTTCAATTGATCTGAATGAGATTCAATTAGGTTCAAGGAAATCGTGCTAGCACTCGATTGAACCTAACGTTCTTCTTTTACTATCATAAATAAGTTGTCCTGACTGAGCCAAAGGAGTTTGTGCTCAATCAGAGGCCTTCATATGGTCTGACTGGAGGTTGTCCAAGTCAGAATAGGTT
>QRFJ01001300.1:74673-151329 GCA_006176705.1 Cocos nucifera | reverse complement strand
TAGAATCTAATCTACCTCGGTGGATGAGGAGCAGTCCTATGATGATCATAAGAATTAAGTCCATAAGCCCATGGCCAGTGGCAGAGAGTGAAAATAATAGAAGATTTCTATAAGATTTTTCACATCGAACTTGAATCGAATGATTAAATCATATGATAGAAATTAGGATTGACGAGTTCCCCTTAACCCTAATCTGATCGGGGCTCAAGATAGAAGAACTTAATCACACAAGTAGCTGCACCAAGAGGTTCATTTTCAGTTTTAATGGGTTGCCACCATATGCTGCTAGGTGTCACTAGTGGATTTTGGAAGCAATTAGAATGATTTAGATGATCGATCATTCTAAGTTGTCTGAATCAGAAAAGTTCTGATCCATCGAAAGGAGTTTCGATGATGTCGATGATGGAGATCATGACATATCCCATTAGCATATAGAATTGAACCTATCTGGGTCACACAAATAAGGGTTTGGATCTGAATATCATCAACTAGACTAACCCAATTCAATTGATTTGAATAAGATTCAATTAGATTCAAGAAAATCATGCTAGCACACGACTGAGCCTAACATTCTCCTTTTTCTATCTTAAAAGTTGTCTCAACTGAGCTAAATGAGTTTGTGCTCACTCAGATACCTTTACGTGGTTTGACTGGAGCTTGTCCAAGTCAGAAAAGGGTTATCTTAATTTATGAGATAAATTTGAGACAACACCTGCCATTTTTCATCATCTGCTAATTCTTGTACTTTAACTTGGTCAAACATTGATCTTTGATCCGTGGACATCTACCGATGTGTCATGCACTTATTGGAGAGTAGATACGGGCTTGTCCCCTCTTTGAAAATTGGAAAGAAAAGGGTGCATGCCTAGGATGGCGTGCACCCATGGATAGGGATGCTGGAGTCCCATACGGATGGGACTCCAGGTTGCTTGTTGGATTCAAACTAGGTGACCCTACCTATAGACTTTGACAGTCTTAGACGCCATCTAGGATGAATCTATGGATCTCTCATCCCACCAATCAGATTTAGATCTGATTGAAAAGTCACATGATTGACAAGGTGAGCAGCACTGCATGTGCAGCAAAGTCTATAAATAGACCCTGTCTATGCCCACTTTCAAAAAAAAAAGAGTTCATCTAAGCCACACCCCAAGGCTATCTCTCTCCCTTCTCCATGCCACCATCTGGCCCTCTCCCTCCTCCCTTGCCAAGATGTTGGGTACTTCTGATTAGTGCGAGTCAAGCAAGAAAGGCTGACGAAAAAGGAAGAAGCAGCACTACTGCAGAGACGACGGCTGATCTTCAGAAGGTATTTTAAAGATCCTCCAAATCAGATTCAGATCTGATTTTTGGAAAAAAAAAAAGAGAAGAAGAAGACTCCAGATCCAGCCTGCTTGGATACATTAGAGGTCATGCGCTTGCGTGGCTAGATCCAGAACCTGGAGCTTCCGTAGGATCATCAATGGGTAATCAAATTACCCAAGATCAAGGTAAAAATTAATTCAAAATTAATTTAGTTTTATTTTTTTAATTATCAGTTATTAAATCAAATTTAAAAAAGTGTCAGATTTGATCTAGATCTTAAAGAAAAATTTTTAAAATATATCTTTCGATCCAATCAGAATCTGAACGAACCTGACCCAGAAAATCAGGATTTTTCTTCAATTGGTATTAGAGCCAGGTTCTTATAATTTTTTTTAGATCTGATTTAATCTAATTAATTAGTAATTTTAGATATCACATGAGATATGATTAGATCTAAAATCAAAAAATTAAAAAATTAAAATAAATTAATTTAGATCTAATATGTATGAGATACATAACTAGACTAGGAATAGAATTATTCTATGTGTAGTCTAGTTTGATCATAATTTTTATTTGATTAAAAGTAATTTTTAGATCTATTTATTTTTTATTTTCTAATATTATAATATTATAATCAAATGTAAAAATAAAAATAAAAAAAATAAATTAATTCATATGAGATATGATAGTTGCATGTTTAGACTAGTTGTAGAATAGTTCTGCAAATAGGTCTAGATTAAATTTTATTTGATATATTGAATTTTAAATTTAATTTTTTAGATGATTATGAGATAATTTAGATCTAAAAAATAGCATGCATGATATATATGATATATATACAAAACATATTTAATTAGATCTATTTTTTGTATGAGATATATGCTTAGATCTAATTTTTTTGTAGATAATTTGTATTTCTATTTAAGATGTTCCCTTGGCCATCGATCATAAGAAAAAAGTAGAGCTTAAAGACCCCTCCTTCCACTCAATGGGGTGTTCTTATGATGTGTAAGGGGTGCTGCGCATTTATTCTTAATCAAAAATTAAAAACTTACTTTCTACAAAATCCTAGATCCTGAAATCCTAGGATCTTTTTACATATTTATTTATGAACCCTAACTTAATTAAGAATTAAGTTTATGAAATATCAATTAGGTCTAAAATTAAAAATTAGATCTAAGACATATTCACAAATCTGGGTTCGGGCTTGGGTAGCTCAATTAGGTCTAGCGGTTGATCAAACCGAATCAAGAGTTGGTTAGATGGATCAACAATGCTTAAATTGACCAGCTAATAGGATTAAGTCTGAGTCAGGATTGAGTCATGAATGTGATCGATCAAGCTAAGACCTAATTAGGCTCAGCAGTTAGAGTCTGGATTGTAGCTAACACAATTGGTTCTGTCCAACAATTTGGTGTCTAAGGTAAGTTTGGCAGATACGACCGACTGACTTTTAATGAGAGCTACTTGACTCGAATGCGTTCTTGTCGAGTTAATGGCATAACCCTTCCACCGATCTCACTTACCTAGCCATGTTGTTGACTTAGTTATAATCTAGGGTGTCAATAATCTGAGCTAACCATGCCACTAGGTTAGTTCATAAATGTATAACTATGTCAAGTCTAGTTTAATGAGACCTAAATCAAATCTCCCTAAGAAAAGATTAAGTCAAAGGTCTTCCACCATTGTAGATGTGCGGGCCCTTCTCAGGGTTGATTGTTTCCGACTGGTTATAGTGGCTCAGTTGCACGAAAAGACGCAACCATGTCTATTAGGCATTGGATCTACAGGCTGGAGGATAAATTGGACTCAATATTCTGGATACAATGAGAGACCCAATTAGGAATTCAGTCTGGCAAATGGTGGGTCTGACTTAACTAAGGAGTGGATCAATATTTCGGACACGGTGAGATTATGAATTAGAGACCAAATTTGGGGCATCATGATTAGAGAATTATTGAACAAGAGTTGTTCACCCATTGACTAACCCATCACCAATAACTGTTAAGGTAGGTGATGAGTAAGTCAGATGGGACCGCACCACCCACTAGAAATCAGTAATCGTAGAGATTTTCACATCTCTATAGAGAAGAGTGTAGGATCAAGAAAATAGTGAGAGCTAGTTGTTTTAAAAATAAAATTCCTAAACAAATTGGTTAAGTCTTAATTATAATATCTAACTAAAAACTTTGACTCTCTATAAAAAAAATGTCTGCATCCAATCCACTAGCACGAATCCTGGACACCCATAGACGACAGGACCAAATTACAAGATTAGCTCCAGAACTTCAAAATTATTTTGGGTTTCAGAAGTTAACTCATATATTGGACCAGGACTCTTCCACCTTTCCAGCTCGTCCATCCGCTGAATAGAGAGTGTCTCTGGATAAGGGACTGACGAAGATAATAAGGCCAGATACTACGTGTTGGACTCGATGTCTGATGAGCTTTTGCACCAATATGAAGATATAGAATTGCTTGCCAAATGCTGGCTCACCTAAAAGAAATGTGGTGAACAGAGCCGTGCAGCCAAGTATCAAGTCACTAAACGACTGTTCAAGACTAAGATGCGCGATGGGCAGTCAGTCCAAGATCATTGTTCTGATGATAATTAAGGACTTGAAGAGCTTGAGAAGCTCGAAGTGAGGTTGGACTTGGATTTGCAGAATGACATAATTCTGCAATCCTTGACTGATGCATTTGGGCAGTTCATCATGAACTACCATATGCATAAACTTCAAAACTCCTTGGCCGAACTTATGAACATGTTGATTACCACTAAGCTTTCCATGAAAGGTTCTAAAGGCTCAGTGCTTGCTATGGAATGGACTTCTTCCAAGAGAAAGTCTTTTGGAAAGAAGAAAAAATCTATGAAAAAGCAGAAGATGGAAGGAGGAAAGAAGAAAAGGCAGAGCCGAAGAAGAAAATCGCTGACAAAGGAAAGTATTTTCATTGCAACAATGACGGCCACTGAAAGTGAAACTGTCCTATTTATCTGGCCACCCTAAAGAAGAAGGAGGCAGGTCCTTCTAGAGGTATGCTCGTTATTGAGTCTAACCTTACGATTTCTTCTACATCCAGTTAGGTGCTTGACTCTGATTTTAGTGCTCACTTGTGCACTTCTATGCAGGATCTTGAGGATAGTAGGAGGCTGAGGGATGGTGAGATGATCCTATGCATCGAAAATGGAGCAAGGTTTGCTATCGTGGCCATGGGAACATACCCTCTTCGACTACCATCTAATTTAGACTTAGTATTAAAAGACTGTTATTATGTATCTGCAGCAAGCAGGAATTTGATTTCTATTTCTTGCCTTGCATTAGAAGGCTATGTAATTAGTTTTCTTAAGGACCATTGTAACATTCTTTATGAAAGAAATAAAATTGCAAATGGTTTCTTTATTAACGAGTTTTATCAGTTACATGTTGATGTATCTGTTTTTAACTTTGAGCAAAATGTGAATGCCATAAAATCAAAACGTCCTAAGGATAGTCCTAATGATAGGTATCTATGGCACCTAAGATTAGGTCATATAGCATAAGATAGGGTTAACAAATTGGAGAAAACTAGGCTATTGAGTCCATTGACTTCCGAGTCATATCCAATTTGTGAATCCTATCTTCATGGCAAAATGACTAAGCTCCCTTTTATAGGACATGGAAAAAGGGCCATAGATCTTCTTGCCCTAGTACATACAGATGTATGCGGCCCATTTGATGTGCCGACTAGAGGCAACTTAGTCTACTTCATAATCTTTACCGATGATTTATCAAGGTATGGGTATGTGTATCTTATGAGACACAAGTCTGAAGCATTTGAAAAGTTCAAAGAATTTAGACATGAAGTAGAAAAGCAAATTGGAAAACCCATTAAGGTTCTTCGATCAGATCGAGGAGGTGAATACCTTAGTCGAGAATTTTTGGACTATCTCAAAGAAAGTGGCATAGTCTCTCAATGGACTCCACCAGGAACACCTCAACTCAACGGGATTTCAGAACGGAGGAATCGGACCCTATTAGATATGGTCCGATCCATGATGAGCTTCACAGACCTCCCTGATTTTCTTTGGGGATACTATTTGTTAACTATAATTTACCTACTGAATAGGGTTCCTTCTAAAACTATTCCTACCACACCGTATGAGATATGGCATGGTAAAAAATCAAGTCTGAGTCATCTCAGAATTTGGGGTTGTCCGACTCATGTCAAAAGACAACAAGTAGACAAGTTAGACTTTAGGTCCTTCAGAGCTCGATTCATAGGATATCCTAAAGAGTCATTAGGATATTATTTCTATATTCCAGAAGATCACAATATGATTATGAGTCGACATGCCATCTTTCTTGAAAAATAGTTTATTCAAGATAGCGACATTGAAAAGTAGATCAAGCTCAATGAGAAAGTCTCACAAGAGCAACGAGCTAAGGACCAAATGGAACCAAATCAGGTTACGCCAATCCATACACTACCTCCTCCACCTCATAGATCGGAAAGGATTTCCCGTCCCCCTGAAAGGTACTTAGGTACTATTTTAGAGGATGTAGAGAAAATGTTCCTCATAGGTAATGGGGTTCATGGTGATGATCCCAAAACCTATAACGAGGCGATATCAGATATCGACTCCGAGAAATGGTTAGAGGCAATGAAGTTAGAAATTGATTCGATGCACTCAAACCAAGTTTGAACCTTGGTAGATCCATCAGAAGGTATAGTATCTATTGGGTGTAAATGGATCTTGAAGAGAAAGATTGGTGCAGATGGAAATGTGGAGACATTCAACGCTAGATTAGTGGCAAAAGATTATAATCAACATGAAGGCATTGACTATCAAGATACCTTTTCGCCAGTAGCTATGCTAAAATCCATTCACACATTGCTTGCCATTGCAGCCTATTTCAATTATGAAATATGGCAAATGGACATGAAAACGGTATTCTTAAATGGATATCTTGAGGAAGATATCTATATGGAACAGCCGCTAGGTTTCACATCCAATGATGATGATCATAAGGTTTGCAAGCTGCAAAGATCCATATATAGACTTAAGCAAGCATCTCAAAGCTGGAACACTCATTTTAATGATGTGATCAAAATATTTGATTTCATCAAAAATGAGGAGGAGCCATGTGTCTTCAAAAAGGTCAATGGGAGCGCTGTTATCTTCCTCGTATTGTACATTGATGACATCCTCCTTTAACAAATGATATTTCCATGTTGACCACAGTTAAAATGTAGTTATCTAAAGAATTCTCCATGAAAGACCTAGGAGAAGCATCCTTTATTCTAGGAATTAAGGTCTATAGAGATAGACTGAATAGGATGCTAGGACTTTCACAAAAGATGTAAATAGAGGAAGTACTAAAGAGGTTTTAATTCTCTCTCTTCCCTCCCTCCTCCGTTACTGATACAATATCGGTGCGTTTGTTGTTGAGAAGATTAAAACCTCTTTATACTTCCTCTATTTAACATCTTTTTGTGAAAGTCCTAGCATCCTATTCAGTCTATCTCTATAGACCTTAATTCCTAGAATAAAGGATGCTTCTCCTAGGTCTTTCATGGAGAATTCTTTAGATAACTACATTTTAACTGTGGTCAACATGGAAATATCATTTTTGATAAGGAGGATGTCATCAATGTACAATACGAGGAAGATAACAGCGCTCCCATTGACCTTTTTGAAGACACATGGCTCCTCCTCATTTTTGATGAAATCAAATATTTTGATCACATCATTAAAATGAGTGTTCCAGCTTTGAGATGCTTGCTTAAGTCTATATATGGATCTTTGCAGCTTGCAAACCTTATGATCATCATCACTGGATGTGAAACCTAGCGGCTGTTCCATATAGATATCTTCCTCAAGATATCCATTTAAGAATACCGTTTTCACGTCCATTTGCCATATTTCATAATCGAAATAGGCTGCAACAGCAAGCAATGTGTGAATGGATTTTAGCATAGCTACTGGCGAAAAAGGTATCTTGATAGTCAATGCCTTTCATGTTGATTATAATCTTTTTGCCACTAATCTAGCCGTTGAATGTCTCCACATTTCCATCTGCACCAATCTTTCTCTTGAAGATCCATTTACACCCAATAGGTACTATACCTTCTGGTGGATCTACCAAGGTCCAAACTTGGTTTGAGTGCATCGAGTCAATTTCTGACTTCATTGCCTCTAACCATTTCTCGGAGTCGATATCTGATATCGCCTCGTTATAGGTTTTGGGATCATCACCATGAACCCCATTACCTATGAGGAACATTTTCTCTACATCCTCTAAAATAGTACCTAAGTACCTTTCAGGGGACGGGAAAATCCTTTTCCGATCTATGAGGTGGAGGAGGTAGTGTATGGATTGGCTTAACCTGATTTGGTTCCATTTGGTCCTTAGCTCGTTGCTCTTGTGAGACTTTCTCATTGAGCTTGATCTACTTTCCAATGCCGCTATCTTGAATAAACTATTTTTCAAGAAAGATGGCATGTCGACTCATAATCACATTGTGATCTTCTGGAATGTAGAAATAATATCCTAATGACTCTTTAGGATATCCTATGAATCGAGCTCTAAAGGACCTAAAGTCTAACTTGTCCGCTTGTTGTCTTTTGACATGAGCCGGACAACCCCAAATTCTGAGATGACTCAGACTTGATTTCTTACCATGCCATATCTCATACGGTGTGGTAGGAATGGTTTTAGAAGGAACCCTATTCAGTAAGGTAAATTATAGTTAACAAATAGTATCCCCAAAGAAAATCAGGGAGGTCTGTGAAGCTCATCATGGATCGGACCATATCTAATAGGGTCCGATTCCTCCGTTCTGAAATCCCGTTGAGTTGAGGTGTTCCTGGTGGAGTCCATTGAGAGACTATGCCATTTTCTTTGAGATAGTCCAAAAATTCTCGACTAAGGTATTCACCTCCTCGATCTGATCGAAGAACCTTAATGGGTTTTCCAATTTGCTTTTCTACTTCATGTCTGAATTCTTTGAACTTTTCAAATGCTTCAGACTTGTGTCTCATAAGATACACATACCCATACCTAGATAAATCATCGGTAAAGGTTATGAAGTAGACTAAGTTGCCTCTAGTCGGCACATCAAATGGGCCGCACACATCTGTATGTACTAGGGCAAGAAGATCTATGGCCCTTTCCCCATGTCCTACAAAAGGGAGCTTAGTCATTTTGCCATGAAGATAGGATTCACAAATTGGATATGACTCGAAAGTCAATGGACTCAATAGCCCAGTTTTCTCCAATTTGTTAACCCTATCTTCTGCTATATGACCTAATCTTAGGTGCCATAGATACCTATCATTAGGACTATCCCTAGGACGTTTTGATTTTATGGCATTCACATTTTGCTCAAAGTTAAAAATAGATACATCAACATGTAACTGATAAAGACCGTTAATAAAGAAAACCATTTGCAATTTTATTTCTTTCATAAAGAATGTTACAATGGTCCTTAAGAAAACTAATTACATAGCCTTCTAATGCAAGGCAAGAAATAGAAATCAAATTCCTGCTTGCTGCAGATACATAATAACAGTCTTTTAATACTAAGTCTAAATTAGATGGTAGTCGAAGAGGGTATGTTCCCATGGCCACGATAGCAAACCTTGCTCCATTTTCGATGCATAGGATCATCTCACCATCCCTCAGCCTCCTACTATCCTCAAGATCCTGCATAGAAGTGCACAAGTGAGCACTAAAATCAGAGTCAAGCACCTAACTGGATGTAGAAGAAATCGTAAGGTTAGACTCAATAACGAGCATACCTCCAGAAGGACCTGCCTCCTTCTTCTTTAGGGTGGCCAGATAAGTAGGACAGTTTCACTTTCAGTGGCCGTCATTGTTGCAATGAAAATACTTTCCTTTGTCAGCGCCTTCTTCTTCGGCTCTGCCTTTTTCTTCTTTCCTCCTTCCATCTTCTGCTTTTTCATAGATTTTTTCTTCTTTCCAAAAGACTTTCTCTTGGAAGAAGTCCATTCCATAGCAAGCACTGAGCCTTTAGAACCTTTCATGGAAAGCTCAGTGGTAACCAGCATGTTCATAAGTTCGGCCAAGGAGTTTTGAAGTTTATGCATATGGTAGTTCATGATGAACTGCCCAAATGCATCAGTCAAGGATTGCAGAATTATGTCATTCTGCAAATCCAAGTCCAACCTCACTTCGAGCTTCTCAAGCTCTTCCAAGTCCTTAATTATCATCAGACAATGATCTTGGACTGACTGCCCATCGCGCATCTTAGTCTTGAACAGTCGTTTAGTGACTTGATACTTGGCTGCACGGCTCTGTTCACCAAACATTTCTTTTAGGTGAGCCAGCATTTGGCAAGCAATTCTCATATCTTCATATTGGTGCAAAAGCTCATCAGACATCGAGTCCAACACGTAGTATCTGGCCTTATTATCTTCGTCAGTCCACTTATCCAGAGACACTCTCTATTCAGCGGATGGACGAGCTGGAAAGGTGGAAGAGTCCTGGTCCAATATATGAGTTAACTTCTCGAAACCCAAAATAATTTTGAAGTTCTGGAGCTAATCCTTGTAATTTGGTCCTGTCAGTCTATGGGTGTCCAGGATTCGTGCTAGTGGATTGGATGCAGACATTTTTTTATAGAGAGTCAAAGTTTTTAGTTAGATATTATAATTAAGACTTAACCAATTTGTTTAGGAATTTTATTTTTAAAACAAACTAGCTCTCACTATTTTCTTGGATCCCTACACTCTCTCTATAGAGATGTGAAAATCTCTACGATTACTGATTTCTAGTGGGTGGTGCGGTCCCACTGACTTACTCATCACCTCACTTAACAGTTATTGGTGATGGGTTAGTCAATGGGTGAACAACTCTTGTTCAATAATTCTCTAATCATGATGCACCCAAATTTGGTCTCTAATTCATAAATCTCACCGTGTCCGAAATATTGATCCACTCCTTAGTTAAGTCAGACCCACCATTTGCACAGACTGAATTCCTAATTGGGTCTCTCATTGTATCCAGAATATTGAGTCCAATTTATCCTCCAGCCTGTAGCATCCAATGCCTAATAGACATGGTTGCGTCTTTTCGGTGCAACTGAGCCACTATAACCAGTCGAGAACAATCAACCCTGAGAAGGGCCCGCACATCTACAATGGTGGAAGACCTTTGACTTAATCTTTTCTTAGGGAGATTTGATTTAGGTCTCATTAAACTAGACTTGACATAGTTATAACTATTATGACTAACCTAGTGGCATGGGTTAGCTCAGATTATTGACCACCTCAGATTATAACTAAGTCAACAAACATGGCTAGGTAAGTGAGATCGGTGGAAGGGTTATGCCATTAACTCGACAAGAACGCATTCGAGTCAAGTAGCTCTCAATTAAAAGTCAGTCGGTCGTATCTGCCAAACTTACCTTAGACACCAAATTGTTGGGACAGAACCAATTGTGTTAGCCTACAATCCAGACTCTAACTGCTGAGCCTAATTAGGTCTTAGCTTGATCGATCACATTCATGACTCAATCCTGACTCAGACTTAATCCTATTAGGCTGGTCAATTTAAGCATTGTTGATCCCATCTAACCAACTCTTGATTCGGTTTGATCAACCGCTAGACCTAATTGAGCTACCCAAGCCCGAACCCAGATTTGTGAATATGTCTTAGATCTAAAATTTTTAATTTTAGACCTAATTGATATTTCATAAACTTAATTCTTAATTAAGTTAGGGTTCATAAATAAAATATGTAAAAAGATCCTAGGATTTCAGGATCTAGGATTTTGTAGAAAGTAAGTTTTTAATTTTTGATTAAGAATAAATGCGCAGCACCCCTACACATCATAAGAACACCCCATTGAGTGGAAGGAGGGGGTCTTTAAGCTCTACTTTTTTCTTATGATCGGATGGCCAAGGGGAACATCTTAAATAGAAATACAACTTATCTACAAAAATAAATTAGATCTAAGCATATATCTCATACAAAAAATAGATCTAATTAAAATATGTTTTGTATATATATCATATATATCATGCATGCATATTTTTTAGATCTAAATTATCTCATAATCATCTAAAAAATTAAATTTAAATTCAATCATATCAAATAAAATTTAATCTAGACCTATTTGCAGAACTATTCTACAACTAGTCTAAACATGCAACTATCATATCTCATATGAATAATTAATTTTATTTTATTTTTTATTTTTACATTTGATTATAATATTTATAATATTAGAAAATAAAAAATAAATAGATCTAAAAATTACTTTTAATCAAATAAAAATTATGATCAAACTAGACTACACATAGAATAATTCTATTCCTAGTCTAGTTATGTATCTCATACATATTAGATCTAAATTAATTTATTTTAATTTTTTAATTTTTTGATTTTAGATCTAATCATATCTCATGTGATATCTAAAATTACTAATTAATTAGATTAAATCAAATCTAAAAAAAATTATAAGAACCTGGCTCTAATACCAATTGAAGAAAAATCCTGATTTTCTGGGTCAGGTTCGTTCAGATCTGATTGGATCGAAAGATATATTTTAAAAATTTTCTTTAAGATCTAGATCAAATCTGACACTTTTTTAAATTTGATTTATAAACTGATAATTAAAAAAATAAAACTAAATTAATTTTGAATTAATTTTTACCTTGATCTTGGGTAATTTGATTACCCATTGATGATCCTACGGAAGCTCCAAGGTTCTGGATCTAGCCACGCAAGCGCATGACCTCTAATGGTATCCAAGCAGGCTGGATCTGGAGATCTTCTTCTTCTCTTTTTTTTTTTCCAAAAATCAGATCTGAATCTGATTTGGAGGATCTTTAAAATACCTTCTGAAGATCAGCCGTCGTCTCTGCAGTAGTGCTGCCTTCTTCCTTTTTCGTCAGCCTTTCTTGCTTGACTCGCACTAATCAGAAGTACCCAACATTCTTGGGCAAGGAGAGGAGGGAGAGGGCCAGATGGTGGCATGGAGAAGGGAGAGAGATAGCCTTGGGGTGTGGGCTTAGATGAACTCTTTTTTTTTTGAAAGTGGGCATAGACAGGGTCTATTTATAGACTTTGCTGCACCATGCAGTGCTGCATCACCCTGGTCAATCATGTGACTTCATTCAATCAGATCTAAATCTGATTGGTGGGATGAGAGATCCATAGATTCATCCTAAGATGGCGTCTAAGACTGTCAAAGTCTATAGGTGAGGGTCACCTAGTTTGAATCCAACAAGCAACCTGGAGTCCCATCCGTATGGGACTCCAGCATCCCTATCCATGGGTGCACGCCATCCTAGGCATGCACCCTTTTCTTTCCAATTTTCAAAGAGGGGACAAGCCCGTATCTACTCTCCAATAAGTGCATGACACATCGGTAGATGTCCACGGATCAAAGATCAATGTTTGACCAAGTTAAAGTACAAGAATTAGCAGATGATGAAAAATGGCAGGTGTTGTCTCAAATTTATCTCATAAATTAAGATAACCCTTTTCTGACTTGGACAAGCTCCAGTCAGACCACGTAAAGGTACTCTGAGTGAGCACAAACTCCATTTGGCTCAGTTGAGGACAACTATTTAATGATAGAAAAAGAAGAATGTTAGGCTCAATCGTGTGCTAGCACGATTTTCTTGAACCTAATTGAATCTTATTCAAATCAATTGAACTGGATTAGTCTCAATTGATGATATTCAGATCCAAACCCTTATTTGTGTGATCCAGTTAGGTTCAGTTCTGTATGGTAATGGGATATGTCATGATCTCTATCATCGACATCATCGAAACTCCTTTCGATGGATCAGAACTCTTCTGATTCAGACAACTTAGAATGATCGATCATCTAAATCATTCTAATTGCTCCCAAAATCCACTCAGTGACACCTAGCAGCATATGGTGGCAACCCATCAGAACTGAAAATGAACCTCTTGGTGCAGCTACCTTGTGTGATTAAGTTCTTCTATCTTGAGCCCCGATCAGATTAGGGTTAAGGTGAACTCGTCAAACCCTAATTTCTATCATATGATTTAATCATTCGATTCAAGTCCAATGTGAAAACCTTAATAGAAACTCTTTCTATTATTTCACTCTCTGCCATGGCCATGGGCTTATGGACTTGATTCTCATGATCATCATAGGGCTGCTCCTCATCCACCGAGGTAGATAGATTCCATCTTGGTGCAATCCAATTCCTACAATGAACATGCTATAGCCAACATACACCTCAGGATTCTGAATGGCTAGGAGATCGAGTCATGGTGTAGTCAAACTATAACACCCTCAAGGTGAACTACCGATGCACCTCAGGTCAAAGAACCAGACACACCACTGCAGCATCGAGTCAGTCATCGATGAGAAGGTAGACTTTCCTTATGACTACTCGAGGTGGTCACGCTCAGTGCCCTCATTCTCTAACGAGTACCTGTACTCTCACTCCGGTGTCTCCACACCATAGACTCAAGACTCATCTACTATAAAGAAGCGATTGTACACTAACCTTCTAGATCAATCACCATCCTCATGATGATCCTACGGTCAGGAGTATTTTATGAGTTAATAAATAAAAATTCATATCTTAAATTTTCAACTCTTGAAAATGTGAATTATCATTACCACTAACTCAAGGGATGTATCACAGATACTAAATACACTTATGTGATAGAAAATAACCCACTTTATTATTTATAGTCAAAATTATAATTTTGTCCTTAGAAGTGTATTATAAGTGTCAGCCAATTTTGGCTTCTAGGACACTCATATCTAATAGGATCATCATGAGGATGGTGATTGATTAGAAGGTTGGTGTACAATCGCTTCTTTATAGTAGATGAGTCTTAAGTCTATGGTGTAGAGACACCGAAGCGAGAGTACAGATACTCGTTAGAGAACAAGGGCACTGAGCGTGACCACCTCGAGCAGTCATAAGAAAGTCTACCTTCTTATCGATGACTAGCTTAAAGCTGTAGTGGTATGTCTGGTTCTTTGACCTAAGGTACATCGACAGTTCACGTTGAGGGTGTTATAGTTTGACTACACTATGACTTGATCTCCTAGCCATTCGAAACACCGAGATGTATATTGGCTATAGCATGTTCGTTGTAGAAATTAGATTGCACCAAGAGAAAATCTATCTACCTCAGTAGAAGAGGAGTAGCCCTATGATAATCATGAGAATCAAGTCCATAAGCCCATAGCCATGGTAGAGTGAAATAATAGAAAGGTTTCTATTAAGGTTTTCACATCGGACTTGAATCAAATGATTAAATCATATGATAGAAATTAAGATTTGACAAGTTCACCTTAACCCTAATTTGTTCGGAGCTCAAGATAGAAGAACTTAATCACATAGGTAGCTGCACCGAGAGGTTCATTTTCAATTTTTATGGATTACCACCATATACTGCTAGGTATCACTAGTGGATTTTGGGAGCAATTAGAATTATTTAGATGATCGATCATTCTAGTTGTTTGAATCAGAAAAGTTCTGATCCATTGGAAGGTGTTTCGATGATGTCATTGATAGAGATCATGACATATCCTATTACCATACAGAATTGAACCTAACTGGGTCACACAAACAAAGGTTTGGATTTGGATATCATCAATTAGACTAGTCCAGTTCAATTAATTTGAATTAGATTCAATTAGGTTCAAGAAAATCATGCTAGCACATGATTGAGCCTAATGTTCTCCTTCTACTATCATTAAAAGTTGTCTCGACTGAGCCAAATATGTTTGTGCTCACTCAGGTATCTTTACTTGATCTGACTGAAATTTATCCAGGTTAGAAAAGGGTTATCTTAATTTATGAGATAAATTGGAGATAACACCTATCATTTTTCGTCACCTGCCAATTCTTGTCTTTTGACTTTGGTCAAATGTTGACCTTTGACACTTAGACATCTGTCCATGTGTCATGCACCTATAGGAGAGCAGATAGGGGCTTATCCCCTTGCTAAAAAATGAAAAGGAGGGGGTGCATGCCTAGGGAGGTGTGTGCCCAAGGATAGGGATGCCTGGAGTCTCATACAGATGGGACTCCAGGTTGCTTCTTGGAATCAACTTAGGAGGTGCCAAGGGACAGCTTTGACCAGTCTTGGCACCACCTAAGGATGATTTGAGGGGGCTCTCATCTAATTAGATTAGGTGATGTCATCCCACCAATCAGATTTAGATCTGATTATATGAAGTGACGTGATTGGTTGAGATGATGTGGCATTGCATGGTGCAGTAGGGTCTATAAAAATCCTATCTGCACCAAGCTTATGAGAGAATCATCCATAGCCCATGCCACAAGGCTACCCCTCTCCCTATTCCATGCCATCTTCAAGTTCTCTCTCTCCTCTCCATGCCCAAGGAGATTTAGGCTCCAGTTTGGTGCGATCTAGGTAAGAGAAAGATGACAAGAAAGGACGAAGGGAGTACTGCTGCAAGAGATGATTTCAGATCTTCAAAAGGAGTTTTGAAGATCCTCTAAATTAGATCCAGATTTGATATTTAAAGAGATGATAAAAAAGAAGAAGATCTCTAGATCCAGTCTGAGTGGATACTGATAGAGGCCAGGCACTTGCGCGGCTAGATCCAGAACTTCAAGCAATCAATAGGATCATCACAGGATAATCCAGTTACCCAATAATAAGCTTCAAAATTAAATCAGATTTAATTTATCTTTTATTTTTATTTATTAGATCTATAAAATTAAATCTGAAATATCTTAGATCTGATCTAGATTTTAAATTTTTTTTTTGAAATATCTCTCTTGATCCAATCAGATCTGAACGAACTTGACCTGAGAAATCTGAATTTTTCCTTCAATTGGTATCAGAGCAAGGTTCTAATAAATTATTTAGATCTAATTTAAATTTATTTTTAATCTAATAATTAGATAATTTTATATGTCACATGGATGTGATCAGATTTGAAATCAAAAAAATTAAAATTAAATAATTTAGATCTAAGTTTTACAAGATGCATGACTAGTTGTAAAATAGAATTATTCTATACATAGTCCTACATGATGATAATCTAATTTGATTAAGTTATGATTTTAGATCTATTTATTTACTATTTTTTAATGTTATAAATATTATAATAAGATATGAGAAGTAGTAAATAAAATTATTTAATTTTTGGATCATATGAGATATGATGAATGCATGTTTAGACTAGTTGTAGAATGTTCTACATAATTGTCTAGGTTAGAATTTATTTTGATGTGATCAATTTAAATCTAATTTTTTAGATAATTATGAGATAATTTAGATCTAAAAGTATGCATGATATGATACATGATATGTATGCAAAATATGTTTAAAGTTAGATCAATTTTTTTATATATGAGATATATGATGTAGATTTAACTAGTTTTGTAGTCTTTTATTTCTGATTAAGACGTTTTCCTTGAACGTCCGATCATAAGAACAAAGTAGGGTTTAAATGCCCTCTCCTCCCATTTGATGGGGTATTCTTATGATGTGTAGGGGTGTTGTGCATTCGTCCTTAATCAGAAATCAAGAAACTTATTTTTTGCAAAATTCTAGATCCTGAAATCCTAGGATTTTATTCACATATTTTATTTATAAACCCTAAACTTAATTAAGAATTATGATTATAAAATATATGTTAGATCTAAAATTAAGAATTTTAGATCTAAGACATATTCATAAAATTAGGTTTAGACTTAGGTAGCTCAATTAGATCTAAGCGGTTGATCAAATCGAATCAAGAGTTAGTTAGATGGGATCAAGAGTGCTTAAATTGACCAGCCTAATAGGATTAAGTCTGGATCAAGATCGAGTCACATGAGTGATCGATCAAGCTAAGACCTAATTAGGCTCAGTGGTTAGAGTCTGGATTGTAGGCTAACCTGATTGGTTCTGGCTCAATAATTTGGTGTCTAAGGTAAGTTTGGCAGATACGATCGACTAGTTTTTAATTGGGAGCTACTCGACTCGAATACATTCTTGTCGAGTTAATGGCATATCCTTTCCACCAATCTCACTTACCTGGCCATATTTGTTGGCTCAGTCCTGATCTGAGGTGGTTAATAATCTGAGCTAACCCATGCCACTAGGTTAGTCATAATGGTTATGACTATGTTCAAGTCTAGTTTAATGAGATCTAAATCAAATCTTCCTAAGAAAAGATTAAGTCTAAGATCTTCCACCATTGTAGATGTGCGGGCTCTTCCCAGGGTTGATTGTTCTCGACTGGTTATACAGTGGTTCAGTTGCACCGAAAAGATGCAACCATGTCTATTAGGCATTGGATGCTATGGGCTGGAGGATGGATTGGGCTCAATATTTTAGATACGGTGAGAGACTCAATTAGGAATCCAATCTATGCAAATGGTGGGTCTGACTTAACTAAGGAGTGGATCAATATTCCAGACATGATGAGATTCATGAATTAGAGACCAAGTTTGGGATGCACCATGATTAGAGAATCATTGAACAAGAGTTGTTCACTCATTGGCTAACCCATCACCAATAACTATTAGGTGAGGTGATGAGTCAGTTGGTGGGACCGCACCACCCACTAGAAATCATTAATCATGGAGATTTTCACATCTCTACAAAGAGAGTGTAGGGATCCAAAAAAATAGTGGGAGCTAATTTATTTAAAAATAAAACTCCTAAATAAATTGGATCAAGTCTTAATTATAATATCTAACTAGAAACTTTGACTCTCTATAGAAAAATATCTGCATCCAACCCACTAGCATGTATCCTGGACACCCATAGACTGACCAGACCCAATTACAAGGATTGGCTCCAGAACTTCAAAATTATTTTGGGTTCCAAAAAGTTAACTCATGTATTGGATCAGGACCCTCCCACCTTACCAGCTTGTCCATCCGCTGAATAGAGAGCATCTCTTGATAAGTAGATGGACGAAGATAATAAGGACCAGATACTACATGTTGGGCTCGATGTCTGATGAGCTTCAGTGCCAACATGAAGATATCAAGACTGCCTGGCAAATGTTGGCTCACCTACAAGAGATGTTTGATGAACAGAGTCGCGCAGCCAAGTATCAAGTCACTAAATGACTATTCAAGGCTAAAATGCGTGATGGGCAGTCAGTCCAAGATCATTATCTGATGATGATCAAGGAACTTGGAAGAGCTTGAGAAGCTTGGAGTGAAGTTGGACCTGGATCTGTAGAATGATATAATTCTATGCAATCCTTGACTGATGCATATGGGCAGTTCATCATGAACTACCATATGCATAAACTTCAAAATTCCTTGGCCAAACTTATGAACATGCTGGTTACCTACTGAGCTTTCCATGAAAGGATTCTAAAGGCTCAGTTGCTTGCTATGGAACGGACTTCTTCCAAGAGAAAGTCTTTTGGAAAGAAAAGAAGTCTGTGAAAAAGCAGAAGGTGGAAGGAGGAAAGAAGAAAAAGATAGAGCTGAAGAAGAAGGCCGCTGACAAAGAAAAGTATTTCATTGCAACAATGACGGCCACTGGAAGCGGAACTGCCCTACTTACCTGGCCACCCTAAAGAATAAGAAGGAGGGAGGTCCTTCTGGAGGTATGCTCGTTATTGAGTCTAACCTTATGATTTCTTCTGCATCCAGTTGGGTGCTTGACTCTGGTTCTAGTGCTCATTTGTGCACTTCTATGCAGGGTCTTGAGGATAGCAGGAGGCTGAGGGATGGTGAGATGATCCTATGCATCAAAAATGGAGCAAGAGTTGCTGTCGTGGCCGTGGGAACATACCCTCTTCGACTACCATCTGATTTAGACTTAGTATTAAAAGATTGTTATTATGTGCCTGCAGCAAGCAGGAATTTGATTTCTATTTCATGCCTAGCACTAGAAGGCTATGTAATTAGTTTTCTTAAGGACCATTGTAACATTCTTTATGAAAGAAATAAAATTGCAAAGTGGTTTTCTTATTAATGGATCTTTATCAGTTACATATTGATGTATCTATTTTTAACTATCGAGCAAAATGTGAATGCCATGAAATGACCTAGGGATAGTCCAAATGATAGGTATCTATGGCACCTAAGATTAGGTCATATAGCAGAAGATAGGATTAACAAATTGGAGAAAAATTGGGCTATTGAGTCCATTGACTTTCGAGTCATATCCAATTTGTGAATCTTGTCTTCATGGCAAAATGACTAAGCTCCCTTTTGTAGGACATGGGGAAAGGGCCATGGATCTTCTTGCCCTAGTACATACTGATGTGTGCGCCATTTGATGTGCCGACTAGAGGCAATTTTGTCTACTTCATAACCTTTACCGATGATTTATCTAGGTATGGGTATGTGTATCTTATGAGACACAAGTCTGAAGCTTTTGAAAAGTTCAAAGAATTCAGACATGAAGTAGAAAAAGCAAACTGAAAAATCCATTAAGGTTCTTCGATCAGATCGAGGAGGTGAATACCTTAGTCAGAAATTCCTAGACTATCTCAAGAAAAATGGCATAGTCTCTCAATGGACTCCACCAGGAACACCTCAACTCAATGGGATTTCAGAATGGAGAAATCGGAACCTATTAGATATGGTCCGATCCATGATGAGCTTCACAGACCTCCCTGATTTTCTTTGGGGACACTGTCATTGTTAACTTCAATATACTTACTGAATAGGGTTTCCTTCTAAAACCGTTCCTACCACACCGTATGAGATATGGCATGGTAAGAAACCAAGTCTGAGTCATCTCAGAATTTGGGGTTGTCCGGCTCATGTCAAAAGACAACAAGCGGACAAGTTAGACTTTAGGTCCTTTAGAGCTCGATTCATAGGATATCCTAAAGAGTCATTAGGATATTATTTCTACATTCCAGAAGATCACAATGTGATTGTGAGTCGACATGCCATCTTTCTTGAAAAATAGTTTATTCAAGATAGCGGCATTGGAAAAGCAGATCAAGCTTGATGAGAAAGTCTCACAAGAGCAACGAGCTAAGGACCAATTGGAACCAAATCAGGTTGAGCCAATAAGAACACTACCTCCTCCACCTCGTAGATCGAAAAGAGTTTTCCCGTCCCCCTGAAAGGATACTTAGGTATTATTTCAGAGGAAAGTAGAGAAAATGTTCCTCGTAGGTAATGGTGCTCATGGTGATGATCCCAAAACCTATAACGAGGCGATATCAGATATCGACTCCGAGAAATGGCTAGAGGCAATGAAGTCAGAAATTGACTCGATGCACTCAAACCAAGTCTGGACCTTGGTAGATCCACCAGAAGGTATAGTACCTATTGGGTGTAAATGGATCTTCAAGAGAAAGATTGGTGCAGATGGAAATGTGGAGACATTCAAGGCTAGATTAGTGGCAAAAGGTTATAGTCAATGCGAAGGCATTGACTATCAGGATACCTTTTCCCCAGTAGCTATGCTAAAATCCATCCGCACATTGCTTGCTGTTGCAGCCTATTTCGATTATGAAATATGGCAAATGGACGTGAAAATGGCATTCTTAAATGGATATCTTGAGGAAGATATCTATATGGAACAGCCGCTAGGTTTCACATCCAGTGATACTGATCACAAGGTTTGCAAGCTGCAAAGGTCCATATATGGACTTAAGCAAGCATCTCGGAGCTGGAACACTCATTTCAATGATGTGATCAAAATTAGTTTGGTTTCATCAAAAATGAAGAGGAACCATGTGTCTTCAAAAAGGTCAGTGGGAGCGCTGTTGTCTTCCTCGTATTGTACGTGGATGACATCCTCCTTATTGGGAATGATATTCCCATGTTGACCATCAGTCAAAATATGGTTGTCCTAAAGAATTCTCCATGAAAGACCTAGGTGAAGCATCCTTTATTCTAGGAATTAAGGTCTATAGGAGATAGACCGAATAGGATGCTAGGACTTTCACAGAAGATGTACATAGAGGAAGTACTAAAGAGGTTTAGTATGGAAAACTCTAAGAGGGGATTAATACCCTTCAGACATGGTATTCATCTTTCCAAGAAGATGTGCCCTAGCACACCTGAGGAAATAGAACGCATGAGCAAGATCCCTTATGCTTCTGCAATAGGGAGCCTCATGTATGCCATGCTATGTACACGACCTGATATAGCCCATGCTGTGAGTGTCACAAGCAGATATCAGTCAAATCCAGGTGAAGAACACTGGACTTCTGTGAAATGTATCCTTAAGTACTTGAGAAGAACTAAGGATATGATGTTGGTCTTTGGTAATGGAGAACTCCAAGTCCAGGGATACACAGACTCGGATTTTATGTCCGATGTAGATGATCGAAAGTCGACATCTGGGAGTCTGTTTGTGTGCAATGGTGGTGCTGTCAGCTGGAAGAGTTTCAAGCAAAGTGATAGCAGATTCCACCATGGAAGCAGAATATATCGCTGCATCAGAAGCTGCGAAGGAAGCATTCTGGTACAAGAAGTTTGCTGCAGAATTCGGAGTAATGCCATCAGATGCCATTCCTCTATACTGCGACAACAATGGCGCCATAGCCCTTGCTAAGGAGCCGAGGTCTCACCAGAAATCCAAGCATATTGAGCGGTGATACCACCTCATCCGCGATTACCTCGAGAAGGGTTACGTCGAGGTCAAGAGAGTCAACTCCACAGATAATGTGGCAGACCCACTTACAAAGCCGTTGGGCCAGCAGAAGATCGAAGCCCACCTTGAGAAGATGGGACTTAGACTTGTAGCCAATTGGCTTTAGGACAAGTGGGAGATTGTTAGATATATGTGCCCTAGAAGCCAGAATTGGCTGACACTTGTAATACACTTCTAGGGGCAAAATTATAATTTTGACTAAAATCAATAAAATGGGTTATTTTCTATCACATATGTGTATTTAGTGTCTGTGATACATCCTTTGAGTTAATGGTAATGATAATTCATATTTTCAAGAGTTGAAAATTTAAGACATGAATAATCATTATTAACTCATAAAATGCTTCCGACCATAGGATCATCACGAGGATGGTGATTGATTAGAAGGTTGGTGTACAATCGCTTCTCTTTAGTAGATGAGTCTTGAGTCTATGGTGTGGAGACACCGGAGCGAGAGTACAGGTACTCGTTAGAGAACGAGGGCACTGAGCGTGACCACCTCGAGTAGTCATTAGGAAGTCTACCTTCTCGTCAATGACTGACTCGATGCTGCAGTAGTGTGTCTGGTTCTTTGACCTGAGGTGCATCGGCAGTTCACCTTGAGGGTGTTATAGTTTGACTACACCATTACTCGGTCTCCTAGCCATATGGAACCCTGAGGTGTATGTTGGCTATAGCATGTTCATTGTAGGAACTGGATAGCATCAAGATGGAATCTATCTACCTCGGTGGTAGAGGAGCAGCCCTATGATGATCATGAGAATCAAGTCCATAAGCCCATGGCCATGGTAGAGTGAAATAATAGAAAGAGTTTCTATTTAGATTTTCACATCGGACTTGAATCGAATGATTACATCATATGATAGAAACTAGGGTTTGACGAGTTCACCTTAACCCTAATCTGATCGGGGCTCAAGATAGAAGAACTTAATCACACAGGTAGCTGCACCAAGAGAGGTTCGCATTTTCAGCTCTGATGGGTTGCCACCATATACTGCTAGGTGTCACTGGTGGATTTTGGGAGCAATTAGAATGATTTAGATGATCGATCATTCTAGCTGTTTCGAATCAAAAAAGTTCTGATCCATCGAAAGGAGTTTCGATGAAGTCATTGATAGAGATCACGATATATCCCATTACCATATAGAACTGAACCTAACTGAATCACACAAATAAGAATTTAGATCTGGATATCATCAATTGGTCTAACCTAGTTCAATTGATTTGAATTAGATTCAATTAGGTTCAGGAAAATCGTGCTAGCACACGATTGAGCCTAATATTCTCCTTCTACTATATTAAAAGTTATCTCGACTGAGCCAAATGTGTTTGTGCTCACTCAGGTACCTTTACTTAGTCTAACTGGAGCTTGTCCAGGTCAGAAAAGGATTATCTTAATTTATGAGATAAATTAGAGACAATATCTACCATTTTCCATCACCTGGCAATTCTTATTTTTTGACTTTGGCCAAACATTTATCTTTGATACTTAGACATCTGCCCATGTGTCATGCACCCATAGGAGAGCAGATAGGGGCTTGTCCCCTTGCTAGCAAATGGAAAGGAGGGGGCGCACACCTAGGGAGGAATGCACCCAAGGATAGGGATGCCTGGAGTTCCATCCCTAGGCATGCACCCAAGGATAGGGATGCCTGGAGTTCCATACAGATGGGACTTTAGGTTGATTCTTAGAATTAACTTAGGAGGCACCAAGGGACACTGCTTTGACTAGTCTTGGCACCACCTAAGGATGATTTGAAGGCGCTCTCATCTAATTGGATTAGATGAAGTCATCCTATCAATCAGATTTAGATCTGATTGCATGAAGCGATGTGATGGCCAGGATGATGTGGCTTTGCATGGCGCAGCAGGGTCTATAGAAATCCTGTCTGCGCCAAGCTTATGAGAGAATCACCCATAGCCCACACCATAAGGCTGCCCCTCTTCCTCCTCCATGCCATCTTTAGGTCCTCTCTCTCCTCTCCATGCCCAAGGAGATTTGGGCTCCAGTTCGGTGCAATCCAGGCAAGAGAAAGGTGACAAGAAAGGAAGAAGGCAGCACTACTACAATAGACGATTCTAGATCTTCAAAAGAAGTTTTGAAGATCTTCCAAATCAGATCTAGATCTGATATTTGGAGAGGTGATAAAGAAGGAGAAGATCTCTAGATCTAGCTTGAGTGGATATCGGTAGAGGCCAGGCACTTGCATGGCTAGATCCAAAACTTCTGGAAATCAGTAGGATCATCATAGGATAATCCGATTACCCAATCATAAGGTACAAAATTAAATCAAATTTAGTTTACCTTTTATTTTTATTTATTAAATCTATAAAATTAGATCTGAAATATCTTAAATCTGATCTAGATTCAAAAGAAAAATTTTTGAAATATCTCTCTTGATCCAATCAGATCTGAGCGAACCTGATCCGAGAAATCTAAATTTTTCCTTCACTCTGGAGCCCCATGATCCGATCTAGGGATGGAAGACTTAGGCTAGCCAATCGGTGACCTCTAAAAAGGAAAAGTAGAGAGCCGAGAGCCCCTACTCTGGTCATGACTTTATCCTTGGGGGAACTTTGCCTCTGTTCAATCAAAAGACCTTAGAAATCTATGATCGAAAAGATCTGGATTGAAAACTACAAGAGATGAACTGACAGATCGAGAAACTCTGCCATGCTCCCCACTCTCATGGTAGTGATATCTGTACTGATCCTTCTTTCTCTCTATGCATCATGCGAGAACCGATCCTGTCGAATTTCAAGCTCCCTCAATTTAAGAGCTACGATGGGATTTTCGATCCGGTTGATCACCTAGAGGCCTTTCGGATGATGATGCTGCTCCATGGCACACTAGATATCATTCTCTATCGAGCCTTCCCATCCACCTTGAAGGAAGCCATCAAAAACTGATACTCAGCCCTCAAGCTGAATACCATCTTCTCTTTTGATCAGATGAGCTATCAGTTTGCGGCTCATTTTGTTAGTAGCCAATGTCCCAAGCGGAGCTCAGAATCCCTTATCAACATCAAGCAGCAGGACGAAGAATCCATCTGAGCTTTTCTTAATCAATTCAATGCCGTTGTGCTAGAGGTCCAAAATCTAGACCAATCTGCTGCGATGGCCATGCTAAAGAGAGGCCTTCAGAAGAACAATCTGCTGTTCTCTCTGGAGAAGAAGTATCCCAGGAATTTTGCTGATATACTAGCTCGGGCTAAAGGATATGCCCGAGCGAAAGAGACTTTCAAGACCAAGCATAATGAAGCCGTTGGAGAGTGGCTAATCGGTGAGCCGGGCAGGCCCGCTGAGGAAGAAAAATTGAGTGAAGCTCGGCTGTGCTCCCAAACTCTCCTTGAGTGCAAGCGAGCTCGAACTCCTTTCCGGACTTAGAAGCAAGGAAGCCCCGATAGAAGGGTGCGGCAGGGTTCCCCCTCCAAAGGTTCCATAATTATGCCCTCCTCAATGCTCCAAAAATGCAAGTGCTAATGGAGATTAAGGAGCAACTACCGAGGCCTGAAATGATGTGCTCCCATCCTGATAGATGCAACCCAAACAAGTTCTATCTCTATCATCGTGACCATGGTCACGATACTGAAGAATATATTCAGCTCCAAGATGAGATCGAGGAGCTCATCAGGTTAGGCAGACTTGGCCGATTCCTACAGCGTTGGCCTGAAGGGCAGCAAGATCGGCCAAGGGCATTGCCATAATCAAAAGCATAAAGAAAGGAGTAGCAGGCGGATCGGCCATCCTTTGGCATTATCAATACCATCTCTAGGGGACTTCAGTGAGGGGAGGCTAGCGGGTCAGTCGAGCCTAAGAAGAGGTGGAGAACTGAAGAGCCCATCACTTTCACCGACGAGGATGCTCAAGGAGTCTAGTTCCCGCACAATGATGTGGTTGTAATCTCTTTAAACATTGCCGACTATGATGTACGCTGCATTTTGGTAGATAATGGAAGCTCTACTGATGTTTTATTTTATGATGCTTTCTCAAAATTGTCCTTACTCAATAACCACTTAGGACCTATGAACTTTCCATTGGTAGGCTTCATTGGTGATGCCGTGCCAGTTGAGGGCATAATAACTTTGATCGTGACTGTAGGACAATGCCCGAAACTGATTAAGGCATAGGTCGATTTTCTAATCGTAAAGGCTCCATTTGCCTACAATGCTATTCTCAGCCGACCTGGTTTGAACATGCTCCAAACAATGGTGTCAACTTATTATCTAAAGATGAAGTTTCCAATGAGCTATGGAATTGGAGGGATCGGAAAAGACCAGGCATTGGCAAGATGCTATTACTCCATTATCCTATAGAAAAACATTCAGTCTGACCTTTGTCCTATTGATGGACTGAATGTCCATGATGACCTTATCGAGGAGCGGGATGAGCCTATGAAGGACCTCATATCAATGCCCTTAAATGATGGGAGTGCGGAGCACACTGTGTAGATCGGCTCCAACTTAGGGGATGAGGTTCGGGAGCGACTCGTCACCTTCCTCAGAAAGAACGTGGACATCTTCGCCTAAGTCCCAGTGAATATGCTAGGAATTGATGCCGAGGTGATAGAACATTGGCTGGCCATTGATCCTATGTATCGGCCAGTAAAAGAGAAGATGTGCAACCATGCCCCGAAGAGGTAGAAAGCAATTATGGAAGAAGTAGGCAAGCTCATCTAAGCTGGATTCATCTGAAAAGTTAACTACCCGAGCTGGATCTCAAATGTGGTTCTCGTCAAAAAGGCAAATGACAAGTGGAGGATATGTATAGACTTTGAAAAGCTGAATAAAGCCTATCCAAAAGATAGCTATCCTCTACCTGGGATTGATCAACTAGTAGATGCAACCTCGGGCGATGAGCTCCTCACCTTCATGGATGCCTTTTTCGACTATAACCAAATACGGATGTTACCAGAGGATGAGGAGAAAACTACTTTTGTTACTGACCGTAGTCTTTACTATTATAGGGTTATGCCTTTTGGATTCAAAAATATAGAGGCAACGTACCAGCGCTTGTCAACAAGATCTTCAAGGAGCAGATTGATTGCAACATGAAGATATATGTGGATGACATGCTCATCAAAGTCGAGCTTCAATAAACCACATTGCCGACATTGAAGAGACCTTCAGTGCACTTAAGAAGTACAAGATGAAGCTGAACCTGATCAAGTGCGCCTTTGGTGTGATCTTAGAAAAGTTTCTGAGATTTATGGTGTCAAGGCATGGGATTGAAGCAAATGCAGAGAAAATTTGAGCTATTCAGGAGATGACTGCTCCAAAAATAATCAAAAAAGTTCAACACCTGACTGAAAAAGTGGCATCCCTAAATTGCCTCATCTCGAGATTGGCCGAGCGATGCATGTCCTTCTTCCAAGTTCTCAAGCAACCAAAGAACTTCTACTAGATGATGGAGTGCCAACGGACATTTGAGGAGCTCAAAAACTACCTCAGCTCACCCCCACTGCTGGCAAAGCCTGAATCTAGAGAAGAATTATTCTTGTACCTAGCAGTCTCCCCAGCGGCCTTAGCAGTAGTCCTAATCAAGGAGGAAGTGAAAATGCAGCAACCAATCAATTACGTAGGCCGAGTCCTGAGAGATGCAGAGACCAGATACTCTAAGTTAGAAAAATTAATTTTCTCTCTTCTAATTGCTGTCAGAAGACTCCGACCTTACTTTCAAGAGCACACCATAACTATCCTCACGGATCAACCAATAAAAGCAGTTCTTTATCGAACGGATGCTTCCAAAAGAATTACAAAATGGACATTCAAGCTCATGAAGTTTGACATCAATTATCGACCCCGACCATTGATTAAAGCTCAGATATTGATAGATTTTGTAGTAGAATATACCATTCCAGATGAAGCCAAGCTTGAATAGAATGAGATCGACATTTCATGATTGCAACCAGGTCTTTTCGAAGAGAGTGCCGACCTTTTCAATAATTTTTGAGCCCTATACGTGGATGGTTCATCTAACGCTGCTAGAGCAGGTGTGGGGTTGGTCTTAGTCAGCTCCGAGGAAGTCATTGCCAAATATGCGCTATGCTTTGAATTCTCTATAATTAATAATGGGGCCAAATATGAAGTGCTGATCGTTGGGTTAAAAATAGCATGAGAATTAAAAGTAGATCAGCTTCAAGTCTACAGTGATTTTCAATTAGTGGTCGACCAAGTTAGTGGCAACTGTGAAGCATGATAGAAAAGTATGATGAAATATCTTGAGAAAATAAAGGATTTGACTCTGGCCTTTGACAGTTTTGGCATTTAACAGATTCCAAGGGTAGAAAATATAAGAGCCAACCTCCTCTCTAAATTGGCCACTTTAGCCCCAGTCGAACTATCCAAAAAAGTATTTTTTGAAACTCTAAAATGCCCAAGCTCAGAGGAATCACAGTTTATTATGTAGATGGAGCACGAGATGAGCTGGATTGACCTGTTAGTTAACCAACTCAAAGAGGAAGTTCTTCCTTATGATCTGAAAGAAGCTTGAAAACTCAAAAATCAAGCCTTTCGGTATGTTTTGTATGAGGGTAAGCTATATATAAGATCATATTCGCTATCGCTTTTGAGATATCTTCGACCTTCAGAGGCCGATTTTGCATTATGAAAAGTGCACGAAAAAATTTATGAAAGTCATGTAGGAGCCAGATCCTTATCACAAAGACTACTTTGGCAAGGATACTATTGGTCGATCTTGTACCATGACTCTATAGAGTATATCAAAAAATGTGATCATTGTTAGAGAAATGCAAATATATAAAGAGAGCTGACTTTCGAGCTTACTCCATTAAGTGCACCTTGGCCATTTGCACAATGGAGAATGGATATACTTGGCCCTTTCCTAATAGCATTCGGATAATGAAAGTTTCTCCTGATTGCGCTCGACTACTTTACCAAATGGATTGAAGCCGAACCACTAGCAAAAATTACTGAGGCCAAGGTATAGGACTTCGTCTGGAAGTTAATCATCTACCGATTTGGTCTGTCCCAAACTTTCATAATAGATAACAGACGATAGTTTGCTGGGATGAGATTTGCTGAGTTCTACAAAGATCTAAACATCTTCCATCACTTCACGTCAGTGGCCCATCCACAGGCAAATGGTGAAACAGAGGTGACCAATATAATTTTACTATAGGACATCAAGACAAGGCTTGAAAGAGCAAGAAGGACTTGAGTGGATGAACTCTACCACATCCTTTGGGCATATCGAACTACTTATAGGCTACCAATTAGGAAAACACCGTTCACCCTAGCCTTTGGGATGGAGGCAGTCATTTCGATTGAGCTTAAACTTCTATCAGCACAGATCGTGGCCTTCAATGAGTATCATAACTTACAGGACTTCATAGTCAATCTCAATCTATTAGAAGAAAAGAGAGAAGATGCCCAAGTTCGAATGGCAGCCTACAGACGAAGAGTGGTCAGATACTATCACTCTAGCGTAAAAAATAAAGCATTCAGAGTGGAGGACTTGGTGCTCCAACGAGCATCCATTTCAAAGCCTCAAGAGCAAGAAAAGCTCTCCCTGAATTGGGAAGGTCCGTATAGAGTGGAGGAGGTCATCCGACCCAAAACTTATTGCTTGAAGAAGCTTGGAGGGGCGACACTCCCACGGCCTTGGAATTTGGAAAACTTAAGAATATACTACCAATAACTTTTTTCAATAAAGTTCTTTCTATTCTAACATCATTACTTCTTGGCATAAAGACTGTATAATGACAACTCTGAAGCAACCAAAAGTGGCTCGTTAGGAATAGAAGGAGAACCTTGTCCTAATATGAGCAAGATCGAAGGTCTCATTGAATTAAGATGAGATGAGGAGAGAGGCCCAACCAACGGCCCTAATATGCCCCTACAGTCCATTAGGAATAGGAGGAGAACCTCATCCTAACATGAGCAAGATCGAAGGCCTCGTTGAACTAAGATGAGATGAGGAGAGAGGCCCTACCAACGGCCTTAATGTGCCCCTACAGCCTGTTAGGAATAGAAGGAGAACCTTATCCTAACATGAGCAAGGTTGAAGGCCTAATTGAACTAAGATGAAATGAGGGGAGAGGCCCTACCAGCAGCCCTACCAGCGGCCCTAATGTGCCTCTATATCCCATTAAGAATAGGAGGAGAACCTCATCCTAACGTGAGCAACGTCGAAGGCCTTATTGAATTAAGATGAGATGAGAGGAGAGGCCCTACTAACGATCCTAATGTGCCCCTACAATCCATTAGGAATAGGAGAAGAACCTCGTCCTAATATGAGCAAGGTCGAAGGCCTCATTGAACTAAGATGAGATGAGGAAAGAGGCACTACCAATGGCCCTAATGTGCCCCTACAGCCCATTAGGAATAGGAGGAGAACCTTATCCTAACGTGAGCAAAGTCAAATGCCTCATTAAGCCAAGATGAGAACCCATCGATGGATTTGATGAACTTCTACAATCATACAAGGGGTGGAAGGTTAAGGCCACGCTGATTTAAAATGAGGGAAAGGTCAAGGCCCTACAAAAGATTGATGAGCACATTCCCCTACAACCGCACCAAACTCCAAAGAAAAAATCTCAGCCTAATCCATGGAACGAACCCCTAACCCAACGTCCACAACAAACATCTCGTTAGAAATGAAAGAAAAATGAGACATCCAGAATCTAATCCACAAGAGATGACAATGAAAAAGGTACTATTTTATTATGAAGTTAAGTTCATTATGAGTAAAAGTTAGTAAGATCAATTACAATGGACACACTACAAGCAAGATAGAGGTCAGTAAAGATTGACTGTGCGAAAAAGCAAATGCATTATAGACAAGATAAAGATCGGTGAAACTGATTACATAAAAAAAAAGAGGTGAAGTCCTAAGGCAATCCAAGCTCTTCAGACTTTGGGCTATCGGCTCCAGCCATCACCAAAGCTTCCTTTAGTTTGAAAATTTCCTCCTTTAGCTCCTTCTTCTTCTATAGACCGTCGATGTACATCTTGTTGGAGTATTCAAATTTGGCCTCGAGCTCTCGCCGCTGCTTCCTCAAAATCTCAGATTCAGCTTCAGCATCCTTGATGGCTTGATGCTCCCAGGTCAACTGGAGTTTCAATGGTTGAACTTCGATTTTCTCCATCCTAATAGCCTCCGAGAGTTCGTCGACAGTTCTCCTTAGAAAGACGAGCTTCTCTAGTTTGCCACTTGATCCAGCCTATTGAATGCTATGAAAGTTCTTTGAAAAATAGATCACCTCATCCTTGGCAACCTTTAGCTCGCCTTCAAGCCTGGACATCTTTCCTACCCAAGTCATCCAATAATTATTGTACCGATCTTCAGCATCTTGCAGCTACTTCTGAAGCTAGGAGAACTTCTTCAACCAGTTTTAGTCATGTTGAGCTTCATCGGTGGATCTTGGTGAACTTCCTTCCAAGAGATGAATCTTCTCTTCCACCTTCTTGAGATCAACTTCTAGAGAGCCGATCTTCACTGTGAGCACCCAAGACTTATTGCTCACGCTCTTTCAGAGTTTGACGAGCTCCTACTCAAAATTTTCTTTTCGAATGCTGAAGCTCGCCATATCCTTCATGTGTAAATTTTGGAGGCGAGTGACTTCCTTAGTCGCCTCCACAGCAATTTTTTGAGAGACCTGAAGGTCAGCCTCAACTCTCTTTAATCTTTTTTCTTAATTGGTGGACCTCCTTCAAATCCTTTATCAAAGACTTGAACGAAACCTTCTGAGGTAAGGGGTCGACGTCAACTGGAGAAAGAGGGTCATGGCCCTGATTGATAGGGACGTTCTAAATCAGATACAATGCAAAGTGTAAAGAAAAAGAAGGATTTGCTCTCATAACTTGAAATATGTTTGGTACATCAAGAAGAAAAAAGAGGATACATAGATGTTAAAAGTTTAGACCTCGGGCGGCTCGCCCACTGAAGAGGTCGGGACATTCTCGATCGGCTCCCATCCTTGGGCAGGCTCGGATGCTGCACCTACGGATTCAGGAGCGACCTCGACATCAATGCGTGAAGGGCTAGGTCTATCCTCTGGCTCCTCTAGAAGGCTTTCTGGGCAAAGTGAAAGAGAAAACCTATTTTTCAGATCAGGTTCGTTCAGATCTGATTGGATAAGAAGAAATATTTCAAAAATTTTTTCTCTAAGATCCTAATCAGATCTGAGACTTCTTAAATTTGATCTTATTGATCTAATAATAAAAATAAAAATAAAAATTAAATCTAATTTAATTATATCTTTATTTTGAATAATCCAATTATCCTGTGATGATTCCGATGTTTGCCTGAGGTTCTGGATGTCGCCACACAAGCGCCTGGCCTGTATCGGTATCCACTCAGACAGGATCTGGAGATCTTCTTCTTCTCAATCAATCCTCCAAAAGTCAGATCTAGATCTGATCTTGAAGGTCTTCAAAACTACTTTTGAAGAACAGCCATTGTCTCTTGCAGCAATACCGCTTTCTTCCTTTCCTGGTGCCTTTCACTTACTTGGATCGCACCTTGTTCATGCCTAAAAGCCCTTAGGCATGGAGAGGAGAGAGAGGACCAGAGGGTGTCATGGAGAAGGAGGGAGAGAGGCTATGTAGTGTGGGCTAAAGGTAGAAGCATTAAATTCTTGGCGTAGATAGGATTTATATAGACCCTGCTGCGCCATGCAGTGCCACATCATCCTGGTCAATCACGTCCCTCTGTGCAATCGGATCTAAATCTGATTAGTGGGATGACATCATTTTATCCAATCAGATGAGAGACCCTCAAAACCCTCCAAAGGTGGTGCCAAGACTAGGTCAAACAAGACTTCTTGGTGCCATATAGTTTAATCCCTTGAAGCAGCCTGGAGTCCCATCTGTATGGGACTCCATCTTTTATCCTCATGTGGTGCATGCCTCCCTAGGCATGCACCCCCTTCCTGTCTACTTTTTAGCAGGGGAACAAGTCCCTAAGTACACTCCTATGGGTGCATAACACATGGGCAGATGTCTAAAGTATCCAGGATCAGCATTTGACTAATATCTGAAAATAGGAATTAGTAGGTGACCGAAAATGGTAGGTGTTGTTTTAAATTTATCTCATAAATTAAGACAACCCTTTTCTGATCTGGACAAGCTCTAGTCAGATCAAGTAAAGATTCTTGAGTGGGCCCAAACACATTTGGCTCAGTCGAGACAAGCTTTAATAATTGTTAAAGAAGAACATTAGACTTAATCATGTGCTAGCATGATTTTCTTGAACCTAATTGAATCTTATTCAAATCAATTAAACATGGTTAGTCCAATTGATGACATCCAGATCTAAACCCTTATTTATGTGATCCAGTTATATTCAATTTCATATGGTAATAGGATATATCACGATCTCTATCATTGACATCATCGAAATACCTTTTGATGGATCAAAACATTTCTGATTTAGACAACTAGTATGATCGATCATCCAAATCATTCTAATTATTTCCAAAATCCACCAGTGACACCTAGCAGCCTATGGTGGCAACCCATCAGAACTAAAAGCAAACCTCTCGATGCAGTTACCTATGCATTAAGTTCCACTATTTTGAGCCCCGATTGGATTAGGATTAAGGTGATCTCGTCAAACCCTAATTTCCATCATATGAATTAATCATTCGATTCAAGTTCAATGTGAAAACCCTAATAGAATCTCTTTCTATTATTTCACTCTACCATGGCCATGGGCTTATGGACTTGATTCTCATGATCATCATAGGGCTGCTCCTCATCTATCGAAGTAGATAGATCTCCTATTGGTACAATCCAATTTATGTAATGAACATGCTATATTCAACATACACCTCAGGATTTTGAATGACTAGGAGACCGAGTTATGGTATAGTTAAACTATAACACCCTCAAGGTGAACTGCCGATGGACCTCAGGTTAAAGAACTAGACACACCATTGCAACTTCAAGCCAATCATCGATGAGAAGGTATACATCCTTATGACTGCTCAAGATGGTCACGCTCAGTGCCCTTGTTCTCTAACGAGTACCTGTACTCTCGCTCCGGTGTTTCTACACCATAGATTTAAGACTCATCTATCCAAAAGAAGTGATCGTACACCAACCTTTTGGATCAATCACCATCCTCATGATGATCCTACGGCCGAGAGCATTTTATAAGTTAATAATGAAAATTCATGTCTTAAATTTTCAACTCTTGAAAATATGAACTATCATTACCATTAACTCAAGGAATGTATCACAGACACTTTTAAATATACACTGTAATAAAAAATAATCCATTTTATTATTTATAGTTAAAATTATAGTTTTATCCTTAGAAGTGTATTACAAGTGTCAGCCAATTTGGCTTTTAAGGCACATATCTAACAAACTCCCACTAGACCTAAAGCCAATTGGCTATAAATCTAAGTTCCATCTTTTCAAGATGGGCTTCGATCTTCTGTTGGCCCAATGACTTTGTAAGTGGGTCTGCCGCATTATCTACAGAGTCGACTCTCTTGACCTTGATGTAACCTTTCTCAAGGTAATCTCGGATGAGATGGTATCGCCGCTCGATGTGCTTGGATTTTTGGTAAGACCTCGGCTCCTTAGCAAGGGCTATGGCACCATTATTATCACAGTACTAAGAAATGGCATCCTATGGCATCACTCCGATCTCTATAGCGAACATTTTGTACCAGAATGTCTCCTTCATAGCTTTTGATGCAACGATGTACTCTGCTTCCATAGTGAAATCTGCTATCACTGTCTGCTTGGAACTCTTCCAACTAACAGCACCATCATTACATACAAACAAACTTCCAGATGTCGACTTTCGATCATCTATATTGGACATAAAATCTGAGTTTGTATACCCCTAGACTTCGAGTTCTTTATTACCAAAAACCAACATCATATCCTTAGTTCTTCTAAAGTACTTAAGGATATATTTCACAGAAGTCTAGTGTTCTTCACCTAGATTCGACTAATATCTGCTCATGACACTCATAGCATAGGCTATATCAGGTCATGTACATAACATGGCATACATAAGGCTCCCTATTGTTGAAGCACAAGGGATCTTGCTCATGCATTCAATCTCCTCAGGTGTGTTAGGACACATTTTTTTGGAGAGATGAATGCCATGTCTGAAGGGTACCAATCCCCTCTTGGAGTTTTCGATGCTAAACCTCTTTAGCACTTCCTCTATGTACATCTTCTGTAAAAGATCTAGCATCCTATTCGGTCTATCTCTGTAGACCATAATTCCTAGAATGAAGGATGCTTCTCCTCGGTCTTTCATGAAGAATTCTTTAGATTACCAAATTTTAACTATGGTCAACATGGAAATATCATTCCCAATAAGGAGGATATCATTTACATATAGTATGAGAAAGACAATAGCGCTCCCACTGACCTTTTTAAAAATACATGGTTCCTCCTCATTCTTGATGAAACCAAATAATTTGATCACATCATTAAAATGCATATTCCAGCTCCGAGATGCTTGCTTATGTTTATATATGGACCTTTGTAGCTTCAATACTTTGTGATCAACATCACTAGATGTGAAACCTAGTGGTTGTTCCATATAGATATCTTCCTCAAGGTATCCATTTAAGAATGCCATTTTTACATCCATTTACCATATTTAATAATCAAAATAGGCTACAATAGCAAGCAATGTGCGGATGGATTTTAGCATGGCTACTGACAAAAAGATATCCTGATAGTCAATTTCTTCATGCTGACGATATCCTTTTACCACTAATCTAGCTTTGAATGTCTCCACATTTCCATATGCACCAATCTTTCTCTTGTAGATCTATTTACACCTAATAGGTACTATAGCTTTTGGTGAATCTACCAAGGTCCAGACTTGGTTTGAGTGCATCGAATCAATTTCTGACTTCATTATCTCTAACCATTTCTTGAAGTCAATATCCGATATTGCTTCGTCATAGATTTTGGGATTATCACCATGAACTCCATTACCTACAAGAAACATTTTCTCTACTTCTCCTAAAATAGTACCTAAGTACCTCTCAGGGGGATGAAAAATCCTTTTCGATCTACATGGTGGAGGAGGTAGTGATTTTATTGGCTCAACCTGATTTGGTTCCATAGGGCCTTTAGCTCGTTGCTCTTGTGAGCTTTTCTCCTCAAGCTTGATCTGCTTTCCAATGCCACCATCTTGAATAAATTGATTTCAAGAAAGATGCCATGTCGAATTACAATCACATTATGGTCTTCTAGAATATAGAAATAATATCCTAATGACTCTTTAGGATGTCCTATGAATTGAGCTCTAAAGTATTAGATATATGTGCCCTAGAAGTCAGAATTGGCGACACTTGTAATACACTTCTAGGGGCAAAATTATAATTTTGACTAAAATCAATAAAATGAATTATTTTTTATCACATATGTGTATTTAGTGCCTGTGATACATCTTTTGAGTTAATGATAATGATAATTCATATTTTCAAGAGTTGAAAATTTAAGACATGAATAATCATTATTAACTCATAAAATGCTTCCGACCATAGGATCATCACGAGGATGGTGATCGATTCGAAAGATTGGTGCACAATCACTTCTCTTTAGTAGATGAGTCTTGAGCCTATGGTATGGAGACACCGAAGCGAGAGTACAGATACTCGTTAGAGAACGAGGGCACTGAGCGTGACCACCTCAAGTAGTCATTAGGAAGTCTACATTTTCGTCAATGACTGACTCGATGCTGCAGTGGTATGTCTGATTCTTTTGATTTGAGGTGCATCAGTAGTTCACCTTGAGGGTATTATAGTTTGACTATACCACAACTTGGTCTCCTAGCCATATGGAATCCTGAGGTGTATGTTGGCTATAGTATGTTCATTGTAGGAACTGGATTGCATCAACATAGAATCTATCTACCTCGGTGGTAGAGGAGCAGCCCTATGATGATCATGAGAATTAAGTCCAGAAGCCAATGGCCATGGCAGAGTGAAATAATAGAAAGAGTTTCTATTTAGGTTTTCACATCGAACTTGAATCGAATGATTACATCATATGATAGAGACTAGGGTTTGATGAGTTCACCTAAACCCTAACCTGATCGGAGCTCAAGATAGAAGAACTTAATCATGCAGGTAGCTGCACTAAGAGGTTCACATTCAGCTCTGATGGGTTACCACCATATATTGCTAGGTATCACTAATGGATTTTGGGAGCAATTAGAATGATTTAGATGATCGATCATTCTAGCTGTTCGAATCAGAAGTGTTTTGATCCATCGAAAGAAGTTTCGATGATGTCAATGATAGACATCATGACATATCCCATTACCATACAGAACTGAATCTAACTGGATCACACAAATAAGGGTTTGAATCTAGTGATCATCTATTGAACTAATCCAGTTCAATTGATCTGAATGAGATTCAATTAGGTTCAAAAAAATCGTGCTAGCACTCGATTGAACCTAACGTTCTTCTTTTACTGTCATAAATAGTTGTCCTGACTGAGCCAAAGGAGTTTGTGCTCAATCAAAGGCCTTCACCTAGTCTGACTGGAGCCTGTCCAAGTTAGAAAAGGATTGTCTTATTTTGTAAGATAATACCTACCATTTTTTGGTCACCTGCCATTTTTTGTCCTTTGACTTTGGTCAAAAGTTGACCTTTGGCTGGTCAAATGTTGACCATTGACACTTTGACTTCTGTCCATGTGTCACGCACCTATTGGAGAGCTGGTGGGGGCTTGTCTCCCTATCAGAATCTGGCAAGGAGGAGGGCGCATGCCACCCTTGGCGTGTGCCCAAGCTAGAGGCGCCCAGGAGTCCCTATTGGATAGGGACTCCATCACCTTTTTGGATTCTGATTAGACTTCTCCTAAGAACCAAGTTTGACTAATCTTATGTGCCATCTAAAGAGAAATCCAAGGGACTCTATTCCTCCTAATCAGATTTAAATCTGATTTCATAAAGGGTTGTGATTGGTTGGGAAGAAGAGGAGTTGAATCACGCATAGTCTATAAATAAGACCCTACGCCCAACTCAAAAAGCATCTGAGAATTCTCCATGCCCCAAGGCTAGTTCCTCCTCCTCCTCCATGCCAAGCCCATCTTCTCCCTCTCCTCTCCATGTCGAAAGTAGTTTGGGATCCAAGTTGGTGCAATCCAGACGAGAGAAAGATGACAGAAAGCTAGAAGGCTGCTCTACTGCAAAGGACAACTATTGATCTTCGAAAGGTATTTTGAAGATCCTCCAAATAAGATTCAGATCTAATTTTTGGAGACATGATAGAGAAGAAGAGGATCTCTAGATCCAGCCTGAGTGGATATCGGTAGAGGTCAGGCACTTGCGTGGCTAGATCCGGAACCTTCTGCTGCTTACAGGATCATCAACGGATAATAGGATTACCCTACGTTAAGGTAAATTTAATTTAATTTAATTTATCTAAATTTATTTTAATTTTTAAAATAATAAAAATTAGATCTAAAGCATCCTAGATTTGATCTGAATCAAAGAAAAATTTTTTGAAATATATCTCTTGATCCGATCAGATTTGAACGAACCTGGTCCGAAAAATCAAGATTTTCCTTCAACTAGTATCGGAGCCATGGTTCTACAGTATTTAGATCTAATTTTAAATTTATTCTAATCAAAAAATATGTAATTTTAGATGTCACATGAGATGTGATCAGATCTGAAATCAAAACAATTAAAATTAAATGATTTGGATCTAAGATTAAAAAATATGCATGACTAGTTCTAAAATAGAATAGTTCTATAGAATTGTCTTGCATGTTTTCAATTTGATCTGATTAAATCATACCTTAGATCTATTTATTTACTACTTTTTGATATTATAATTTTTATAATAACATCTAAAAAATAGCAAATAAAAATTATTTAATTTTAACATCATATGAGATATGATTGATGCATGTCTAGACTAGTTATATAATAGTTCTACATAATTATCTAGATTAGAGTTTATTTTGATGAGATCAATTTAAATCTAATTTTTTAGATTATTATGAGATAATTTAGATCTAAAAATATGCATAATTTGATACATGAGATGTATGCAAAATATGCCATGATTAGATCTAATTTGTATATGAGATATATGATATAGATCTAAAACTGTTTTGTAGTATTACATGTTCTTGATTAAGGCGTTCCTCTTGGCCGTCCAGTCATAAGAATGAAGAAGGGTTTAAAGGCCCTCTCCTTCCATCCAATGGGGTGTTCTTATGATGTGTAGGGTTGCTGCACGTTCGTCTTTAATCAGAAATCCAAAACTTACTTTCTACAAAACCCTAGATCCTGAAACCCTAGGATTTATTGTGCATATTTTATTTATGAACCCTACTTAATTAAAAATTAAGATTATGAAATATTAATTAGATCTAAAATTGAGAATTTTAGATCTAAGATATATACATAATACTGGGTTCGGGCTTGGATAACTTAATTAGGTCTAAGCGGTTGATCAAACCGAATCAAGAGTTGGTTAGATGGGATCAACAGTACTTAAATTGACCAACCTAATAGGATTAAGTCTGGATCAAGATCGAGTCACGATCAAGCAAGACCTAATTAGGCTAAGAGGTTAGAGTCTAGATTGTAGGCTAACCTAATTGGTTCTGACTCAATAATTTGGTATCTAAGGTAAGTTTGGCACATACGATCGACTGATTTTTAATTGAGAGCTACTCAATCTAAATGCATTCTTATACAAGTTAATGGCATATCCCTTCCCCCGATCTCACTTACCTGGTCATGTCTATTGACACAGTTCTGATTTGAGGTGGTCAATAATCCGAGCTAACTCATGTCTCTAGGTTAGTCATAATTGTTATGACTATGATAAGTCTAGTTTAATGAGACCTGAATCAATTCTCCCTAAGAAAAGATTAGGTCTGAGATCTTCCACCATTGTAGATGTGCAGGCCCTTTCCAGGGTTGATTGTTTTTGGCTAGATACAGTGGCTCAGTTGCATCAGGAAGATGCAATCATGTCTATTAGGCATTGAATGCTATGGGTTGGAGGATGAGTTGGGCTCAATATTTCAGATATGGTGAGAGACTCAATTAGGAATCTAGTCTGTGCAAATGGTGGGTCTGACTTAACTAAGAAGTGGATCAATATTTCGGATACGATGAGATTCATGAATTAGAGATCAAGTTTGGGTGCACCATGATTAGAGAATCATTGAACAAGAGTTATTCACTCATTGGCTAACCCATCATCAATAACTGTTAGGTGAGGTGATGAGTAAGTTGGTGAGACCGCACCACCCACTAGAAATCATTAATCATGAAGATTTTTGCATCTCTACAGAGGGAGTGTAGGGATCCGAGAAAATAGTGGGAGCTAATTTATTTAAAAATAAAATTTTTAAATAAATTGATCAAGTCATAATTACAGTATCTAACTAGAATCTTTGACTCTCTATAGGAAAATGTCTGCGTCCAATCCATTAGCACGTATCCTGGATACACATAGACTGACCAGATCCAATTATAAAGATTGGCTCAGGAACTACAACATCATTTTGGATTTTGAGAAGTTAACCCATGTATTGGATCAGGACCCTCCCACCTTACCAGTCCATCCATCCAATGAACAGAGAGCATCTCTAAAAAAATGGATAGACGAAGATAATAAGGCCAGATACGATGTCTGATAAGCTCTAGCGCCAACATGAAGATATCGAGACTGCTCGCCAAATGTTGGCTCACCTGTAGGAGATGTTTGGTGAACAGAGTTGCGCAGCCAAATATTAAGTCACGAAATGATTTTTTAAGGCTAAGATGCATGATGGGCAGTCAGTCCAAGATCACTATCTGATGATGATCAAGGACTTGAAAGAGCTTGAGAAGCTCGATGTGAAGTTAGACTTGGATCTGCAGAATGATGTTATTCTGCAATTCTTGACTGATGCATGTGGATAATTCATCATGAATTACCACATGCATAAATTTCAAAATTTCTTGGCCGAATTAATGAACATACTGGTCATCGCTGAGCTTTCTATGAAAGAATCTAAAGGCTCAGTTCTTGCTATGGAATGAACTTCTTTCAAAAGAAAGTCTTCTGAAAAGAAAAAGAAGTCTGCGCAAAAGTGAAAGATGGAAGGAGCAAAGAAGAAGAAGGCAGAGTCGAAGATGAAAGCTGCTATCAAAGGAAAGTGTTTCCATTGCAACAGTGATGGCCATTGGAAGCGGAACTGCCCTACTTACCTGGCCACCCTGAAGAACAAAAAGGAAGGTCCTTCTGGAGGTATGCTCGTTATTGAGTCTAACCTTATGATTTCTTCTGCATCCAGTTGGGTGCTTAACTCTGGTTCTAGTGCTCATCTGTGCACTTCTATACAGGGTCTTCAGGATAGCAGGAGGCTGAGGGATGGAGACATGATCCTATGCATCGGTAATGGAGCAAGAGTTTCTATAGTGGTGGTCGGAACATATCCTCTTCAATTACCATCTGGTTTAGACTTAGTTTTGAAAGACTGTTATTATGTGCCTGCAGCTAGCAGGAATTTGATTTCTGTTTCATGCTTAGCACAAGAAGGCTATGTGATTACCTTCTTTAAGGACCATTGTAACATTCTTTATGAAAGAAATAAAATTGCAAATGGTTTCCTTATTAATGGTCTTTATCAGCTACATATTGATGTACCTATTCTAACTATCGAGCAAAACGTGAATGCCAAACGACCTAGGGATAGTCCAAACGACAGATATCTATGGCACCTGAGATTAGGTCATATAGCAGAAGATAGGATCAACAAATTGGAGAAAAATGGGCTATTGAGTCCATTGACTTTTGAGTCATATCCAACTTGTGAATCTTGTCTTCAAGGCAAAATGACTAAACTCCCTTTTGCTGGACATGGGGAGAGGGCCACAGATCTCCTTGCCCTAGTACATACTGATGTGTGCGGCCCATTTGATGTGCCGGCTAGAGGCAATTTTGTCTACTTCATTACCTTTACCGATGATCTGTCTAGGTATGGGTATGTGTATCTTATGAGACACAAGTCTGAAGCTTTTGAAAAGTTCAAAGAATTCAGACATGAAGTAGAAAAACAAACTGAAAAACCCATTAAGGTTCTTCGATCAGATCGAGGAGGTGAATACCTTAGCCGGGAAATTCCTAGACTATCTCAAGGAAAATGGCATAGTCTCTCAATGGACTCCACCAGGAACACCTCAACTCAACGGGGTTTCAGAATGGAGAAATCGGACTCTATTGGATATGGTTCGATCCATGATGAGCTTCACAGACCTCCCTGATTTTCTTTGGGGACATTCATTGTTAACTTCAATTTATCTACTGAATAGGGTTCCCTCTAAAACCGTTCCTACCACACCGTATGAGATATGGCACGGTAAGAAACCAAGTCTGAGTCATCTCAGAATTTGGGGTTGTCCGGCTCATGTCAAAAGACAACAAGCGGACAAGTTAGAGTTTAGGTCCTTTAGAGCTCGATTCATAGGATATCCTAAAGAGTCATTAGGATACTATTTCTACATTCCAGAAGACCACAATGTGATTGTGAGTCGACATGCCATCTTTCTTGAAAAATAGTTTATTCAAGATAGCGGCATTGGAAAGCAGATTAAGCTTGATGAGAAAGTCTCACAAGTACAACGAGCTAAGGACCAATTGGAACCAAATCAGGTTGAGCCAATAAGAACACTACCTCCTCCACCTCGTAGATCGGAAAGAGTTTTCCGTCCCCCTGAGAGATACTTAGGTATTATTTCAGAGGAAGTAGAGGAAATGTTCCTCGTAGGTAATGGTGCTCATGGTGATGATCCCAAAACCTACAACGAGGCGATATCAGATATCGACTCCGAGAAATGGCTAGAGGCAATGCAAGTCAGAAATTGACTCGATGCACTCAAACCAAGTCTGGACCTTGGTAGATCCACCAGAAGGTATAGTACCTATTGGGTGTAAATGGATCTTCAAGAGAAAGATTGGTGCAGATGGGAATGTGGAGACATTCAAGGCTAGACTAGTGGCAAAAGGTTATAGTCAACGCGAAGGCATTGACTATCAGGATACCTTTTCCCCAGTAGGCTATGCTAAAATCCATCCGCACATTGCTTGCCATTGCAGCCTATTTCGATTATGAAATATGGCAAATGGACGTGAAAACGGCATTCTTAAATGGATATCTTGAGGAAGATATCTATATGGAACAGCCGCTAGGTTTCACATCCAGTGATACTGATCACAAGGTTTGCAAGCTGCAAAGGTCCATATATGGACTTAAGCAAGCATCTCGGAGCTGGAACACTCGTTTCAATGATGTGATCAAAAAGTTTGGTTTCATCAAAAATGAAGAGGAACCATGTGTTTTCAAAAAGGGTCAGTGGGAGCGCTGTTGTCTTCCTCGTATTGTACGTGGATGACATCCTCCTTATTGGGAATGATATTCCCATGTTGACATCAGTCAAAATGTGGTTGTCCAAGGAATTCTCCATGAAAGACCTAGGTGAAGCATCCTTTATTCTAGGAATTAAGGTCTATAGGGATAGACCGAATAGGATGCTAGGACTTTCACAGAAGATGTACATAGAGGAAGTACTAAAGAGGTTTAGTATGGAAAACTCTAAGAGGGGATTAATACCCTTCAGACATGGTATTCATCTTTCCAAGAAGATGTGCCCTAGCACACCTGAGGAAATAGAACGCATGAGCAAGATCCCTTATGCTTCTGCAATAGGGAGCCTCATGTATGCCATGCTATGTACACGACCTGATATAGCCCATGCTGTGAGTGTCACAAGCAGATATCAGTCAAATCCAGGTGAAGAACACTGGACTTCTGTGAAATGTATCCTTAAGTACTTGAGAAGAACTAAGGATATGATGTTGGTCTTTGGTAATGGAGAACTCCAAGTCCAGGGATACACAGACTCGGATTTCATGTCCGATATAGATGATCGAAAGTCGACATCTGGGAGTCTGTTTGTGTGCAATGGTGGTGCTGTCAGCTGGAAGAGTTCCAAGCAAACGGTGATAGCAGATTCCACCATGGAAGCAGAATATATCGCTGCATCAGAGGCTGCGAAGGAAGCATTCTGGTACAAGAAGTTTGCTGCAGAAATTGGAGTAATGCCATCAGATGCCATTCCTCTATACTGCGACAACAATGGCGCCATAGCCCTTGCTAAGGAGCCGAGGTCTCACCAAAAATCCAAGCACATTGAGCGGCGATACCACCTCATCCGCGATTACCTAGAGAAGGGTTACGTCGAGGTCAAGAGAGTCGACTCCACAGACAATGTGGCAGACCCACTTACAAAGCCATTGGGCCAGCAGAAGATCGAAGCCCACCTTGAGAAGATGGGACTTAGACTTGTAGCCAATTGGCTTTAGGACAAGTGGGAGATTGTTAGATATATGTGCCCTAGAAGCCAGAATTGGCTGACACTTGTAATACACTTCTAGGGGCAAAATTATAATTTTGACTATAATCAATAAAATGGGTTATTTTCTATCACATATGTGTATTTAGTGTCTGTGATACATCCTTTGAGTTAATGGTAATGATAATTCATATTTTCAAGAGTTGAAAATTTAAGACATGAATAATCATTATTAACTCATAAAATGCTCCCGACCATAGGATCATCACGAGGATGGTGATTGATCCGGAAGGTTGGTGTACAATCGCTTCTCTTTAGTAGATGAGTCTTGAGTCTACGGTGTGGAGACACCGGAGCGAGAGTACAGGTACTCGTTAGAGAATGAGGGCACTGAGCGTGACCACCTCGAGTAGTCATTAGGAAGTCTACCTTCTCGTCAATGACTGACTCGATGCTGCAGTAGTGTGTCTGGTTCTTTGACCTGAGATGCATCGATAGTTCACCTTGAGGGTGTTATAGTTTGACTACACCATTACTCGGTCTCCTAGCCATATGGAACCCTGAGGTGTATGTTGGCTATAGCATGTTCATTGTAGGAACTGGATTGCATCAAGATGGAATCTATCTACCTCGGTGGTAGAGGAGCAGCCCTATGATGATCATGAGAATCAAGTCCAGAAGCCCATGGCCATGGTAGAGTGAAATAATAGAAAGAGTTTCTATTTAGATTTTCACATCGGACTTGAATCGAATGATTACATCATATGACAGAGACTAGGGTTTGACGAGTTCACCTTAACCCTAATCTGATCGGGGCTCAAGATAGAAGAACTTAATCACACAGGTAGCTGCACCAAGAGGTTCGCATTCAGCTCTGATGGGTTGCCACCATATACTGCTAGGTGTCACTGGTGGATTTTGGGAGCAATTAGAATGATTTAGATGATCGATCATTCTAGCTGTTCGAATCAGAAGAGTTCTGATCCATCGAAAGGAGTTTCGATGATGTCGATGATAGAGATCATGACATATCCCATTACCATACAGAACTGAACCTAACTGGGTCACACAAACAAGGGTTTGAATCTGGTGATCATCAATTGAACTGATCTAGTTCAATTGATCTGAATGAGATTCAATTAGGTTCAAGAAAATCGTGCTAGCACTCGATTGAACCTAACGTTCTTCTTTTACTATCATAAATAAGTTGTCCTGACTGAGCCAAAGGAGTTTGTGCTCAATCAGAGGCCTTCACTATGGTCTGACTGGAGGTTGTCCAAGTCAGAAAAGGGTTGTCTTATTTTGTAAGACAATTACCTGCCATTTTTGGTCACCTGCCATTTCTTGTCCTTTGACTTTGGTCAAAAGTTGACCTTTGACTGGTCAAATGTTGACCATTGACACTTTGACTTTTGTCCACATGTCATGCACCTATTGGAGAGCTGGTGGGGGCTTGTCCCCCTGCCAGAACCTGGCAAGGAGGAGGGCGCACGCCACCCTTGGCGTGTGCCCAAGCTGGAGGCGCCCAGGAGTCCCTGTTGGATAGGGACTCCATCTCCTTTTTGGATTCCAATTAGACTCCTCCTAAGAACCAAGTTTGACTGGTCTTAGGCGCCATCTAAGGAGGAATCCAAGGGACTCTATTCCCACCAATCAGATTTAGATCTGATTTCACAAAGGGTTGTGATTGGTTGGGAAGAAGAGGAGTTGGATCACGCATAGTCTATAAATAAGACCCTGCACCCAACTCAAAAAGCAATCTGAGAATTCTCCATGCCCCAAGGCTGGTTCTCTCCTCCTCCTCCATGCCAAGCCCATCTTCTCCCTCTCCTCTCCATGCCCAAAGTGGTTTGGGATCCAAGTTGGTGCAATCCAGATGAGAGAAAGGCGACAGAAAGCTAGAAGGCTGCGCTGCTGCAAAGGACAACTGCTGATCTTCAAAAGGTGTTTTGAAGATCCTCCAAATCAGATTCAGATCTAATTTTTGGAGACGTGATAGAGAAGAAGAGGATCTTTAGATCCAGCCTGAGTGGATACCAATAGAGGCTAGGCACTTGCATGGCTAGGTCCAAAACCTTTCGCTACTTACAGGATCATCAATGGATAATAGGATTACCCTATGTTAAGGTAAATTAAATTTTATTTAATTTATCTAAATTTATTTTAATTATTAAAATAATAAAGATTAGATCTGAAACATCTTATATCTGATCTAGATCAAAGAAAATTTTTTTTGAAATATATCTCTTGATCCGATCAGATCTGAACGAACCAGGTTCGAAAAATCAGGATTTTTCTTCATAAAGGACCTATAATCTAACTTATCCGCTTGTTGTCTTTTGATATGAGCCAGACAACTCCAAATTCATAGATGACTCAAACTTTGTTTCTTACCATGCCATGTCTCATATGGTATTGTAGGAATAGTTTTAGAGAAAATCTTATTCAGTAAATATATAGCAGTTAATAGATTATGTCCCCAAAGAAAAATAGGGAAGTCTGTGAAGCTCATCATGAATCGAACCATATCTCTATTCTAAAATTCCATTGAGTTGAGGTGTTCTAGATGGGATCCATTAAGAGATAATGTCATATTTCTTAAGATAGTCCAGGAATTTCCAACTAAGGTATTCACCTTCTCGATCTGATCGAAGAATCTTAATAGATTTTTCAGTTTGCTTTTTCACTTCATGTCTGAATTTCTTAAATTTTTCAAAGGCTTCAGACTTGTGTCTCATAAGATACGCATACCCATACCGAGATAAATCATCGGTAATGGTTATGAAGTAGATAAAGTTGCCTCTGGCCGACACATCAAATGGGCCGCACACATCAGTATGTACTAGGACAAGTTGTTTCGTGGCCCTTTTCCTATGTCCTACAAAAGGGAGCTTAGTTATTTTGCCAAGAAGGCATGATTCACCAATTGGATATGACTCGAAAGTCAACAAACTCAATAGCCCGATTTCTCCAATTTATTAACCCTATCATCTGCTATATGACCTAGCCTTAGGTGCCATAGATACCTATCGTTTGGACTATCCCTGGGTTGTTTTGATCTTATGGCATTCATATTTTGCTCGATATTAAAGATAGATACATCAACATGTAACTGGTAGAGATCATTAATAAGAAAACTACTGGCAATTTTATTTCTTTCATAAAGAATATTATAATGGTCCTTAAGAAAACTAATGATATAGCCTTCTTATGCTAAACATGAAATAGAAATCAAATTCCTACTTGCAGCAGGCACATAATAACAATTCTTAAGTACTAAATCTAAGCCAGATGGTAGTCAAAGAGGATAGGTTTCCACAGCCACAGCAGCAATCCTTGCTTCATTTTTGATGCATAGGATCATCTCACCATCCCTCAGCCTCCTGCAATCCTCATGATCTTGCATGAAAGTGCACAAATGAGCACTAGAACTAGAGTCAAGCACCCAACTGGATGCAGAAGAAATCGTAAGGTTAGATTCAATAAAAAGCATACCTTCAGAAGGACCTGTCTCCTTATTCTTCAAGGTGGCCAGATATGTAGGGTAGTTCCAATTCCAGTAGCTATCAGTATTATAATGAAAATATTTTTTTTTCTATCAGCAGCCTTCTTCTTCAGCTCTACCTTCTTTTTCTTTCTATCTTTCATCTTCTACCTTTTCACAGACTTCTTCTTCTTTCTAAAAGACCTTCTCTTGGAAGAAATCCATTCCATAGCAAGTATTGAGCCTTTAGAATCTTTCATAGAAAGCTCAGCAGTAACTAGCATATTCATAAGCTCGGCTAGAGTATTCTGAAGTTTATGCATATGGTAGTTCATGATGAACTGCCTATATGCATTAGTCAAGCATTATAGAATTATATCATTCTACAGATCCTAGTCTAACTTCACTCTGAGCTTCTTAAGCTCTTCCAAGTCCTTGATCATCATCAGAGAATGATCTTGGACTAACTGTCTATCATGCATTTTAGCCTTAAATAGTCATTTAGTGATATGATATTTGGCTGCACGACTCTGTTCACCAAACAACTCTTGCAAGTAAGGCAACATTTGGCTGGCAGTCTTGATATCTTCATGTTGGTGCTGAAGATCATTAGATATTGAGCCCAACATGTAGTATCTGGTTTTATTATCTTCATCCATCCATTTATCAAGAGACACTCTTTGTTCAGTAGACGGATGAGCTGGTAAGGTGGGAGGATCCTGGTCTAATACATGAGTCAACTTCTTAGAACCCAAAATGATTTTGAATTTCTGGAGCCAATCCTTATAATTGGATCCAGTCAGTCTATGGGTGTCCAGGATACGGGCTAGTGGGTTAGACGTAGATATTTTTTATTCCTATAGAGAGTCAAAGTTTCTAGTTAGATTTTATAATTAAGACTTGACCAATTTGTTTAGGAGTTTGATTTTTAAACAAATTTTATCCCACTATTTTCTTGGATCCCTACACTTCCTTTATTGAGATGCGAAATCTTTACAATTACTGATTTCTAATGGGTGATGCATTCCCACCAACTGACTCATCACCTCACCTAACAGTTATTGGTGATGAGTTAGTCAATGAGTGAACAACTTTTGTCCAATGATTTTTTAATCATGATGCACTCAGACTTGGTCTCTAATTCATGAATCTCACCATGTCCGAAATATTGATCCACTCCTTAGTTAAGTCAGACCCATATTTACATAGATTAGATTTTTAATTGGATCTCTCACCGTATCCAGAATATTGAGCCCAATCCATCCTCCAGTCTATAGCATCCAATACCTAATAGACATGGTTGTCTTTTCGGTACAACTGAACCACTATGATCAGTCAAGAGCAATTAACCCTAGGAAGGGCCCACACATCTACAATGATGAAAGATCTTAGACTTAATCTTTTCTCAGAAAGATTTGATTTAGATCTCTTTAAACTTGACTTGACATAGCCATAACCATTATGACTAACCTAGTGACATGGGTTAGCTCGTATTGTTAGCCACCTTAGATCAGGACTGGGCCGACAAATATGGCCAGGTAAGTAAGATCAGTGGAAGGGATATGCCACTAACTCAACAAGAATACATTCAAGTCGAGTAGCTCCCAATTAACAATCAGTCGGTCGTATCTGCCAATCTTACCTTACACACCAAATTATTGAGGTAGAATCAATCGGGTTAGCCTACAATCTAGACTCTAAGCACTGAGCCTAATTAGGTTTTAACTTGATCGATCACTCATATGACTCGACCTTGATCCAGACTTAATTCTATTAGACTGATCAATTTAGGTACTCTTGATCCCACCTAACCAACTCTTGATTTGGTTTGATCAACTACTAGACCTAATTGAGCTATCCATGCTCGAACCCAATTTTATGAATATGTCTTAGATCTAAAAATTCTCAATTTTAGATCTAATATATTTTATAATCTTAATTCTTAATTAAGTTTAGGATTCATAAACAAAACATGTATATAAAATTTAAGGATTTTAGGATCTAGGATTTTACAGAAAATAAGTTTTTGATTTCTGATTAAGAATGAATGCGCAGCACCCCTACACACCATAAGAACATCCCATCGAATGGGAGGAGAGGGCCTTTAAATCCTACTTTATTCTTATGACCGAACAACTAAGGAGAACATCTTAATCAGAAACATGATAAATCTATAAAACTAGTTAGATTTACATCATATATCACATATATAAAAATTGATCTAACTAAAAATGGCATATTTTGCATACATCTCTTGTATCATATATCATGCATATTTTCATATTTAAATTATCTCATAAATATCTAAAAAATAAAAAATTTGATCACATCAAATTAAAATTTATTCTAGATAATTTTGTAGAACTATTCTACAACTAGTCTAAACATGCATCTATCATATCTCATATGAATAAATTAAATAAATTATTTTTTTAGATCTAATTATTATAATATTTATAATATTAAAAAATAGTAAATAAATAAATTTAAAATTATAATTAATTAAATTAAAATTATGATCATGCTAGACTATATATAGAACTAATTCTATTCCTAGTCCAGTCATGCAACTCATACATCTTAGATCTAGATTATTTAATTTTTAATTTTTTAATTTTAGATCTAATCACATCTAATATGACATCTAAAATATTTTAATTATTAGATTAAAAATAAATTAAAATTAGATCTAATGAATTATGGAACCTGGCTTTGATACCAGTTGAAGAAAAAAATTTATTTTCTGGGTCAGGTTCGTTCAGATCTGATTAGATCAAGAGAAATATTTTAAATTTTTTATCTCTAAGATACTAATCAAATTTGAGACTCTTCAGATCTAATCTTATTAATCTGATAATAAAAATAAAAATAAAAACTAAATCTAATTTAATTTAATTTACTTTATTTTGGGTAATCCTATTATCCCTATGATGATCTCGATGTTTGCAGCGGAAGGTTCTGGATCTAGCCACGCAAGCATCCTGGCCTCTACCGATATCCATTCTAGCAATATCTGGAGAGATCCTCTTCTTCTCAATCAATCCTCCAATCCTCCAAAAATCAGATCTAGGTCTGATCTTGAAGGATCTTCAAAACTGCTTTTGAAGAATAGCCATTGTCTCTTGCAGCAGTGATGCCTTCTTCCTTTCCTAGCATCTTTCACTTGCTTGGATCACACCTTGTTCGTACCCAAAATCTCTTAGGCATGGAGAGGAGAGAGGACCAGAGGGTGGCATGGAGAAGGAGGTAGGGAGGCTATGTGGCATGGGCTAAAGGCAGAAGCATTAAATTCTAGGCGCAGATAGGGTTTATATAGACCCTGCTGCGCCATGCAGTGCCACATCATCCTGGCCAATCATGGTCCTCTGTATAATTAGATCTAAATTTGATTGGTGGGATGACATCATCTGATCTAATTAGATGAGAGACCCTCAAAACCCTCCTAAGGTGGCACTAAGACTGGGTCAAACAAGACTTCTTGTCGCCATACAATTTAATCCCTTGAAGCAACTTGGAGTCCCATCTGTATGGGACTCCATCTTTTATCCTCATGGGGTGCATGCCTTCCTAGGAATGCACCCCTTTCCTGTCTACCTTTTAGCAGGAGACAAGTACCTAGGTACTCTCCTGTGGGTGCATGACACATGGGCAGATGTCTAAGTGTCTAGGGTCAATATTTGACCAATGTCCAAAAATAGGAATTAGTAGGTGATCGAAAATGGTAGGTGTTGTTTTAAATTTATCTCATAAATTAAGACAACGCTTTTTTAATCTAGATAAGCTTCAGTCAGACTAAGTAAAGATTTCTAAGTGAGCCCAAATACATTTGGCTCAGTCGAGTCAAGCTTTAATAATTGTTAAAGAAGAACATTAGGCTTAATCGTGTGCTAGCACGATTTTTTTAAACCTAATTGAATATTATTCAAATCAATTGAACTGGGTTAGTCTAATTGATGACATCTAGATCCAAACCCTTATTTGTATGATCCAGTTAGATTTAGTTCCATATGATAATGGGATATGTCATGATCTCTATCATCGACATCATCGAAACACCTTTCCATGGATTAGAACTTTTTTGATTCAGACAACTAGTATGATCGATCATCCAAATCATACTAATTGCTTCCAAAATCTACCAGTGACACCTAGCAGCATATGGTGGCAACCCATCAGAACTGAAAGCGAACCTCTCAGTGCAGTTACCTATGTGATTAAGTTCCTCTATCTTGAGCTCCGATTGGATTAGGGTTAAGGTGATCTCGTCAAACCCTAATTTTCTTCATATGAATTAATCATTCGATTCAAGTCCAATGTGAAAACCCTAAATAGAAACTCTCTTCTATTATTTCTCTCTGCCATGGCCATGGACTTATGGACTTGATTCTCATGATCATCATAGGGCTGCTCCTCATCTACTGAGGTAGATAGATCCCCTATTGGTGCAATCCAATTCCTACAACGAACATGCTATAGCCAACATACACCTTAGAGTTTCGAATGGCTAGGAGATCGAGTTATGGTGTAGTCAAACTATAACATCCTCAAGGTGAACTGTCGATGCACTTCAGGTCAAATAACTAGACACCCCACTGCAGCTTCGAGCCAGTCATCAACGAGAAGGTAGACTTTCTTATAATTGCTCAAGGTGGTCACACTCAGTGTCTTTGTTCTCTAACGAGTATCTATACTCTCACTTTGGTGTCTCTACACCATCGATTCAAGATTCATCTATTCAAAAGAAGCGATCATACACCAACCTTCCAGATCAATCACCATCCTCATGATGATCTTACGGTCGGAAGCATTTTATGAGTTAATAATGAAAATTCATGTCTTAAATTTTCAACTCTTGAAAATATGAACTATCATTACCACTAACTCAAGGGATGTATCATAAATACTTTCAAATACACACTATGATAGAAAAATAATCTATTTTATTATTTATAATTAAAATTATAATTTTACCCTTATAAGTGTATTATAAGTGTCAGCTAATCTGACTTCTAGGGCACATATATCTAACACAAAGTCTATTTTGATGTCCTCCATATCCTTGGAGGAGTTGAAGTTCTGCACAGTTCTTTCCATGGCAGCGCTAACCTCCTCTTGCGCCTTCCTTTTCTCCTCCTTTTTTAGGGCTAGCTCGGTCCTTAACTTTGCCATCTCACCACTCTCCTCTCTCAGTTCATTTTGAAGGCATTCGACTTCAGACGAATGGATCTCCAAGATAACCTTTAGAACATCGGCCTTGGCTCAGGCCTTCTCGGCTTCTGCACGAGCTTCTTCAAGGGCTCTAGAAGCTTCAGTCTGATTTTAGCTTGCTGCTTTGGAGTGGGAAAAAAGATAGTATCCTAGTTGCAAAACACACAACAAATTAGAATCATAAAAGATCCCAGTTCCAAAGCTTAATGGGCATGAAGTCAAAATCAGAAGGAACCACTGACCTCTAGAAAGGCAACAAATGATTCATCGAACCTCTCAACATCGTCCTTCTGGCGCATCCTTTCAACGATGTGGGGAAGGATGCACCCCTCTATTAGTGACTGGACGACCTCTCGGTCGTCCAGGGAATCCTATTCTTGGCTAAGGTCCCCTCCTTCGAAGTTCTTAGCCTTCTGCCCGACCTTCTTATCGATGGCCCTCTTCTTCTTCTCCACAGCTTCCTCTTGCCGAATAGGAGCAAGACGGACGGCCTCATCAGACAGGACCAGGCTCGGCATGGTAGCAGTGGGTTCAAGGGTCGGCACGGACCAAACTGGCATAGCCCGGCTTGACTCTCCAGTCTGGACCTTCTTCTATGGTTCGCTAGAAGAACCATCCTTCCTTTTAAGGATCCGAACCCCCTTCATCAAGCAGTTTCATTCCTCGGGGGTCATTTCTATAAAGATAAAGTTAGAAGATCAGAAAAATGGATATCATCCAGTTGGCTTAATATCATAAACTACCTATTGGGTTAAGAGGACTGAGGCCAAAATTGAACAAGATTTGCTCGTCCAGGAGTTTAGGAATTGGAGGAGCATCAAAGGACTTCAGTTTATCGACTGAGCTTCGATCTTCATTTTCTATCCCAGGAGCTCGGTGAATCGATTCCCTTACCTTGCCCCATGGAGGTAGTCCTAGTTCTAAGGTGGGATGGAAAATGAAGAAGAGCTTCTTCTTTCAGTCGTGAATGGAGGAAGGGGCACCTTTAAGCAGTCCCTTCCTTTTGAACTATGGAGACACATACCACCAATCTTTAGCAGTGGAATGATATTTAAAGATAAAAAAATTATGGATTAGAGAAATGGTAGGTCGGACGCCTACCATGGTGCACAGAAAGAGGAATCTTATGATAAATCTAAAGGAGTTCGGCGCCATGGCAATAAGAAAAATATTGAGAAATCTAAATAAGTTAGCTATGAAAAAAGATAAAGGTAACCTAAGCCCAGCCTGAAAGATTTCGACATATAAATAGATTCAGTTGGGAGGGGGTGAGCAAGCTCGATCATCAGGCCCAAGGAGTTCAAGCTCGTACTTAGGAGGAATTGCAAATCGAATCTTAGCTAAGAAAAGGTCATCAGACCAAAGTCTACAAGAAATGGTTACAGGCACAAAAGGATGGGCCAATCCCAAGGGTTCGACCTCCTCAGTAGGTGGGTTCATCAAGCTTAAAGGGGCTGAACTCTTGGAACAAGTCGATCAAGATCCCTCACTAGACATTTGGATCAAGGTAAGATCAAGAAATTATCCAAAAAATCAAAAAAAAAAGAGATCTTCAAGCTTCGACAAGAACAAAAAGAATGAGAAAGTAAGAATGCAGAGATAATCTGAAGAGTATTGAAAAGCTGACCTAAACTGGTTGAGAAGAACAAGAAGATGGTGAATGAAGCAAGAATCGAAGGAAGGTATGCCAAAAACCAAAGAAAGCAACTTGGGCTCTCGCTCGAGACGAAGAAGAAAACTAGAGGGAGGAAAAGAAGATTTCAGAAGTAGGGACTCAGAGGAGGAGGGCAGGCTTAAGTAACCCCTGGAGCCCCAAAGCAGTTATGATTGTAGATTTCCTCTAGCCGATCTCTGATCAACGTGTATCCCACTCATCATGGCATAAAGCTTCCAATGGATGGACCCTTAATGGCACTATACTTCGAGTAGATTTTTAATGGAGAATTCGAAAAATGTCTCTTCAAGTCACTGTGCATATACGAATCTTCGACACTAGTTCAATAAAAGCCAAAACATCTCATCCCACTTAGAAGCGGGAAACCCAGCAAGACCAAAAAATCCTTCGAACTTTGGCAGTCTCCATCTTACTCCCATCCTTCGAACTTCAAACTTGGGAGTAAGGAGGCTAGTGTTGGGGATAAATCCATGCCTATCGATGTTTGGCTAAGATTTTGACTAAATCAGTTCCATCTGACTGTAGTTATAGAAATTGAACCTCAATCCGTAGGAATATTCAAGCTTTGAATCATTCTAGAATGAACAACCTCCGACATTGTAGCCAAAGAATTTGATTGATCGGAAAGATTGATTTTGGATTCTATAAGATGTTATGGATTTCTTCTTTAGGCAAGCTTGAATAGTTAATACCTCTCTAGAGAACCGGCCAAGTCTCCAGCACCTATGCATCCTGTTCGACCGATCTTCCTCCAATGGTCGAACCCCTCTAGTAGCCAAACTCCTTCCAGACTCCAACAGGTGAACTCCAGCAGCGGCCGAACTTCTTTCGAACTCCAACAGACGAACTTCTTTCAGACTCCAATAGACGAACTTCTTCTGGATTTCCTTAACAGACGAACTCCTCTAGCAGACGAACTCCTTCCAAACTCCAACAGGCAAACTTCTTCCGAATTTCTCCAATAGGTGAATTTCTCTAACAGTCAAACTCCTTTCGGACTCCAATAGGCGAACTCCTTTTAGATTCCCCCAACAGGCAAACTTCTTTAGTAGCCAAACTCCTTTTGAACTCCAATAGGTGAACTCCTTTTGGATTCTCCCCTATAGTTGGATTTCTCCATCAGGCAAATTCTTCCTCGGGTTTCTCCTCTAGAAGAGCTGCACGCAGACCTCTTCAGTAGATCTACTTTTTGATTTCAGAAGAGAGGCTCTCCTACATAAATCTGATCTCAGACACGGCATGAATCAATCCACACCTAGACTACCTTAGAGGAGTTTGAACTCCTCTAGAATTGATATAGCTCAAAGGTCATCACCAATCGATGCCTACTTCTCCAAACTTTGACTATCAAATCTCAAACGGACTGGCACCTTATGACAACAGACACTATCCTCTGTAACAAACTCCACGTGGCTTCGAGCAGTCCATTATCCGATAGTTATGACTGTCACTATCAGTTTGTTACAGACTCTGTCTATAAAAGGGAGCCTCTAGATACATTTTCTCCAGGCTTTCTTCTTACTCTACAAATTTTTCGACTAAGTACTCCATTTCTGTTGGCCAAAAGAGCTAACTTGATCATCGGAGGGTCTTGCCGGAGCCACCCTCCAAGCTCTGAATGAGACTTATTTTGCAGGTTATCGATGGTGATCTCTTCTTCTCCAACTCTGGTGCTTCTCCGACAACGATCAGATTTTGCACCAACAAAATACAAGGTTAAATACTCAAATACTCAAAATTTGACAATCATCAAAATCAATCATGGAATCAATAATTTTAATTATTTTTAAAATATATAATAGATAAATAAAATTAAATATTATTTTAAAAAAATTACATCCTATGCATCGCATGGATTTATAAGCTATTTTATTATTAAAATAGGATTAAAAGAAAAATAAAAGAAGAAAGAGGAAGAGAGAGAGAGTGTGTGAGAAGGAAGGGTGATAGAAATAAAAGGAGATCTAAATTAAATCTTTATAAGAAAATATTAAGTCTAAGATCTTCTACCATTGTAGATGTGTGGGCCCTTTTCAGGATTGATTGTTCTCAACTGGATACAGTGGTTTAGTTACACCAAAAAGATGCAATCATGTCTATTAGACATTGGATGCTACGGGTTAGAGGATGGGTTGGGCTCAATATTTCGGATACGATGAGGGATCCGATTAAGAATTCAATTTATGCAAGTGGTGGGTCTAATTTAACTAAGAATTGGAGCAATATTCCGGGCATGATGAGCTTAATAAATTAGAGATCAGGTTTGGGTGCATCATGATTAGAAAATTATTGGACAAGAGTTGTCCACTCATCGGCCAACCGATCACCAATAACTATTAGATAAGATAGTGAGCTAGTCGGTGGGACCGCACCATCCACTAGAAGTCTTTAATCGTGGAGATTTTTGCATCTCTATCAAGAGATTGTAGAGATCCAAGTAAATAGTAGAAGCCTAATTTATTTAAAAATAAAATTCCTAAATAAATGGGTTAAGTCTAATTACAAAATCTAACTAAAAATTTTGACTCTCTACAGAAAAAATATCTGCATCCAATTCTTTAGCCAAGATCTTAGATATCCACAGATTGACTAGATCCAATTTTAAGGTCCGACTAAGAAACTACAAAATTATTTTGGATTCTGAAAAGCTATCTCATGTATTGGATCAGGACCCATCCACTATACCAGCTCGTCCAACTGCTAAACAGAGAGTGTCTCTCGAAAAATGGATGGATGAAGATAATAAGGCCAGATACTATATATTGGGCTTAATGTCAGATGACTTGTAGCACCAACATGAGAACATCATGACTATCTGATAGATGTTGGCTCATCTGCAAGTGTTGTTTGGTGAGCAGAGTTGCGTAGCTAAGTATCAAGTCTCCCATAGACTTTTTAAAGCTCAGATGCGTGATGGACAGTCAGTTCAAGATCATTGTTTGATAATGATCAAGGACCTTGAGGAGCTTGAGAAGCTCGGTGTTATCATGGATAGAGACTTGCAGATTGATGTGATCCTATAGTCCTTGATCGATGCATATGGTTAGTACATTATAAACTTTCATATGCATAAGATGCAATGTACCCTAGCTGAATTAATGAACATGCTAGTCACTATTGAGCTTTCTATGAAAGGTTCTAAAGGATCAGTATTTGCTGTGGAGTAGACTTCTTCCAAGAGAAAGTCTTTTGAAAAGAAGAAAAAATTCGTAAAGAAGCAGAAGGTGGATGGTGGAAAGAAGAAGAAGGTAGAGTCAAAGAAGAAGGCCACTGACAAAGAAAAGTATTTTCATTGCAATGTCGACGACCACTAAAAGTGGAACTGCCCTCAATACTTGGCCATCTTGAAGAACAAGAAGGAGGCAGGTCCTTCTGGAGGTATGCTCGTTATAGAATCTAACTTTATAGTTCATTCTGCATCCAGTTGGGTGCTTGACTATGGTTCTAGTGCTCACTTATCCACTTTTATGCAGGGTCTTGAGGAGAGTAGGAGATTAAGGGATGGTGAGATGATCTTGCATGTCAAAACTGAAGCAAGGGTTGCTACTATGGCCATGGGAATCTACCCTCTTTGACTATCGTTAGGATTAAATCTAGTACTTAGAAACTATTTTTATGTGCTTGCAGTAAGTAGGAATTTGATTTCTGTTTTATGCTTAGCACAGGAAGGCTATGTAATTAGTTTTTTTAAGGACCATTGTAATATTCTTTTTGAAAGTAATAAAATTGCAAATGGTTTCGTTATAAATGGCCTCTACCAGTTACATATATTTTGATATTTCTATTTTTAATATCAAGCAAAATGTGAATGCCATAAGTTCAAAGCGACCTAGGGATAGTCTAAATGATAGGTATCTATGGCACCTTAGGCTAGCTCATATCATCGAAGATAGGATTAACAAATTATAGAAATCTGGGCTATTGAGTTCGTTAACTTTCAAGTCATATCCAATTTGTGAATCATACCTTTATGGCAAAATGACCAAGCTTTCTTTTGTAGGATATGGAGAAAGGGCCACGGACCTACTTGCTTTAGTACATTCGATGTATGTGGGTCATTTAATGTGCTGACTAGAGGCAACTATGTCTACTTCATCATCTTTATCGATGATATGTCTCGGCATGGGTATGTATATTTGATGAAACATAAGTCTGAAACCTTTAAAAAGTTCAAGAAATTTAGACTTGAAGTAGAAAAACAAACAAGAAAATTCATTAAGATTCTTTGATCAGATCAAGGAGGAGAATACCTTAGTAAAAAATTTCTAGACTATCTTAAGGACAGTGGCATAGTCTCTTAATAGACTCCACTTGGAACACCTCAACTCAATGGAGTTTTAGAATGAAAAAATTAGATCCTATTAGATATGGTTCGATCCATGATGAGCTTTATAGATCTTTCTAAACTTTTTTAGGGACATAACCTGATGATAGTAATTTACCTACTGAATAGGGTTCTCTCTAAAACTATTCCTACGACACCATATGAGATATGGCATGGTAAGAAATCATGTCTGAGTTATCTCAGAATTTGGGATTGTCTAGTCCATGTTAAGAAACAACAGAAAAATAAGTTAGAGTCTAGGACATTTAGAGCTCGATTTATAGGATATTATTTCTATCTTCCAAAAGACCACAATGTGATTGTAAGTCGACACATCATTTTTCTTGAAAAATAGTTTATTCAAGATGGTGGCATCAGAAGATAGATTACGCTTGATGAGAAAGTCTTTGATGAGAAACGGGCTAAGAAACCTAGAGAACCAAATTAGTTAGAACCAGTCTATATACTACCTCCACTATCTCGTAGATCAACTAAGATTTTCCATCCTTCTAAAAGATACTTAGGTACTGTTCTAAAGGATGTAGAGAAAATATTCCTCGTGAAAAATGGGGTTCATGGTGATGATCCTAAAATCAATGATGAGGCTACATCAGATATCGACTCCAAGAAATGTTAGATGCAATGAAGTCAGAGATTGACTCAATGCACTTGAATCAAGCCAGAACCTTGGTAGATCCACCTGAAGGTATAATACCTATTGAGTGTAAATGGATCTTCAATAGAAAGATAGGTGCCAATGGGAATGTAGAGACATTCAAGGCAAGGCTTCTAGTGAAAGATTATAGTCAGTGCGAAGGCATTGACTATTAGGATACCTTTTCACTAGTAACCATGCTGAAGTTCATCCGTACATTGCTTGCAATTACAGCCTATTTTGATTATGAAATATGACAGATGGACATAAAAATAGCATTCTTAAATGGATATCTTAAGAAAGATATCTATATGAAGCAGCCATTCGATTTCACATTCAGTGATGGAGATCATAAAGTCTACAAGCTGCAAAGATCCATATATGGACAAGCATCTCAAAGTTGGAATGCTCATTTTAATGATATAATCAAAATATTTAATTTCATCAAAAATAAGGAAGAATCTTGTGTATTCAAAAAGATCAATAGGAGCATTGTTGTCTTCCTCATACTATACGTAGATGACATTCTACTAATTGAAAAAGATATTCAATTTCCATGCTGACTACAATCAAAGTATGTTGTCAAAGGAGTTCTCTATGAAAGATCTAAGAGAAGTATCCTTTATATTGAAAATAAAGGTCTGTAGGAATAGACCAAATAGGATGCTAGGACTTTCATGGAAGTTGTATATAGAGGAGGTGCTAAAGAGATTTAGAATGAAAAACTTCAAGAGGGATCTAATACCCTTCAGATATGGCATTCATCTCTCTAAAAACATGTGCCCTAGCATACCTGAGAAAATTGAATGCATGAGCATGATCTCTTATGCTTCTGCAATAGGGAGCCTCATGTATATCATGCTATGTACACGACCTGATATAGCCCATGCTGTGAGTGTCACAAGCAGGTATCAGTCGAATTCAGGAGAAGAATACTGGACTTCTATAAAATGTATCCTCAAGTACTTGAGAAGGACTAAGGACATATTTCTAATCTTTGGGAATGGAGAACTTCAGGTTCAGTGATTTACAAACTTGGAATTTATGTCCAATATAGATGATCGAAAGTCGACATCTAGGAGTCTATTTATATAAAATGGTGGAGCTATCAGTTGAAAGAGTTTCAAGTAGATAGTGATTGCAGACTCAACAATGGAAGCAGAATGCTTCGCTACATCGAAAGCTGCGAAGGAGGTGTTTTGATATAAAAAGTTTGCCATAGAGCTCGGAGAGATGCCATCAAATATTGTTCCTCTGCGACAACAATGGTGCCATAGCCCTAACTAAGGAGCCAAGGTCTCACCAAAATTTCAAGTACATCAAGCGGCGATTCCACCTCATCCATGATTACTTCGAGAAGGGATATGTCGAGGTCAAGAGAGTCAACACTATAGACAATGCGGCGGATCCACTGACAAAGCGATTGATCCAGCAGAAGATCAAAGCCCACTTAGAGAAGATGGGACCTAGATTTGTAGCCAATTGACTTTAGGTCAATTGGGAGTTTGTTAGATGTGTGCCCTAGAAGCCAGATTAGCTGACACTTGTAATACACTTCTAAGGATAATTTTATAATTTTAACTTAAATTAATAAAAACTTTATTTTTATTCTATCACATTATGTAAATAGTGTCTGTGATACATCCTTTGAGTTAATGAAAATGACAACTCATATTTTTAAGAGTTGAATATTTAAGATATGAGTTTTCATAATTAACTCATAAATAGCTCTCGACCATAGGATCATTATGAGGATGGTGATCGATCTAGAAGATTGATTTATGATCACTTTCTTAGAATAGATGAGTCTTGACTCTATGGTGTGGAAACAACAAAACGAGAGTACAGGTACTCATTAGAGAATGAGAGCACTGAGCGTGACCACCTCGAGCAGTTATAAAGAAGTCTATCTTCTCATCGATGACTGGCTCGATGTTGTAGTGGTGTGTCCGATTCTTTGATTTGAGGTGCATTGATAGTTTATCTTGAGGGTGTTATAGTTTAACTACACTATAACTCAATATCCTAGCCATTCGGAATCTTGTGGTGTATGTTGGCTATAGCTTTTTCATTGTAGGAATTGGATTGCATCAATAGGAGATCTATCTACGTCGGTAAATAAGGAGTAGTCCTATGATGATCATGAGATCGAGTCCATAAGTCCATGGCCATGGCAGTCTGAATATGATAGATAGAGTTTCTATTAGGATTTCACATCGGACTCAAATCGAATGATTAATTCATATGATAGATGTTGGGTTTGATGAGTTCACCTTAATCCTAATCATGTCGGGGCTTAAGATAGAAGAATTCAATCACACAGGTAGCTGCACTGAGAGGTTCGCTTTCGATTTTGATGGGTTACCACCATATACTGCTAGGTGTCATGGGTGGATTTTGGGAGCAGTTAGAATGATTTAGATGATCAATCATTATGTATGAATCAAAAAAGTTCTGATACATCGAAAGGTTTTTCGATGATATTAATGATAGAGATCGTGACATGTCTCATTACCATACGGAACTGAACCTAACTGGATCACACAAATAAGGATTTGGATCTAGATGTTATCAATTGAGCTAACCCAGTTCAGTTGATTTGGATAAAGATCCAATTAGGTTCAAGAAAATCATGCTAGCACATAATTGAGCCTAACATTCTCCTTCTATAATCATTTTGGTTCGTCTCGACTGAGCCAAATTTATTTAGACTCAGGAACCCTGTCTTAGTCTAACTGGAGCTTGTCCAAATTAGAAAAGGATTGTCCTAATTCATTAGATGGATTTGAGACAGCACCTACCAATTTCTGTCACCTATCAATTCCTATTTTTGGACAAGGGTCAATAGTTGATCCTGGATACTTGGACAAAGGGCCATATGTCAAGCGCTCATTACAGAGCACCTTGGACTCTTGTCCCCCTGCTAAAGGAGGAATGAGAGAGGATGCACACCACCCTAGGCATATACCCCATGTGGATAAGTTAGGAGTCCCATGTAGATGGAACTCGAGGATATTTTGATATGATCAAACACTAGGGTGCCAAACAGTTTGGGTTTATCTAGTGTTGGCACCACCTATGTGGTTTTTTGAGAGACTCTCATCTGATTGGATCATATGACATTATCCCACTAATTAGATATAGATCTGATTGAATGAAGGCCTCTGATTGGTTAGGATGATGTGGCACTGCATGATGCAACAGGATCTTTTTAAACCCTGTCTGTGCCTAGGGTTTTAGTGCTTCTTCCTTTCACCATGCCACAAGACTGCCCTCCTCTCTTTCATGCCTCCCTCTGATCCTCTCTCTTCCTTCTCTATGCCCAAGGAGTTGGGCACAAGTTCAAGAGAAATCCAAAGAGTATTGGCACCTAGATCAAGAAGAAGGTAGAACTGCTGAAAGAGAAGACTGCTACTTCTTTAAAAGAAGTTTTGAAGAACTTCAAGATCAGATTAAGATCTAAATTTTGGAGCATTGATTTAGAAGGAGAAGACATCTAGATCCTACTCGAGTGGACTATAGTAGAGGCCAGGCATGTGCGTGGCTCGATGTAGAACCTTAGGAGTGTCAGGATCATCATCAGGGTAATCCGAGCTGTCTCATATTTGATTAGAATTTTTAGAAAAAAATTTTGAAATATTTCTTTAGATCCAATCAGATCTAAACAATCCTGTGCCAGAAACTAGGGTTTATCCTTCACTCATTTTCTTTAATTTTTGGATATGTGATAGGACTTGAGTCGTACTTTGCATGTGCCAAATTTGGTGATTTTTAGAGGTGCCTAGATTGGATTAAGATAGAGTTTGATTTGGATCAAACTCTTGAGGGAAGAGTCCTAGGTACCTTGGACTCTTCCTTATCCCTTCATGCCACCACCTTTGGAGATGTTTTTTGATCGACCAAACCTGATTTCTGATAGAAATCAGGTTGGGGATGTGGGCTATTAGCTGTAGAGTCCTAAGTTATCAAGCAATTTGATTGCTTGATGAAATGGGACTCTAAGGTGGCGTAGGAGTCTATTTAAAGACCTTGCGCCCTAGGGCTTTTATCCTTTGATCACCACACCCATATGCTGCCACCATAAACCTCCTCCACACCCCATCTAGAGCTCCTCCCTCTCTTCTCCACGTCCACACTAGAGTTGGTGAGGTTTCAGCCATCAAAAGTTAAGAAAAGCTGAAGATAAAACAAGACAGGGCGATCTAGATCAAGAGATAGGGTGCTACCTTCAAAGTTTGTTTGAAGGCTTCACAAATCAGATCTAGATCTAATCTTTTGAGATTAGATCCACAAGAAGAGCATGTCCAGATCCTACCCAAGTGGACTCTGGTAGAGGCCAGACAATTGCGTGGCCACATCCAGAATCCTGGGTGACAATAGATCAGCGGCAAGGTAAAAGCTGTTTATCCAACCAAGATCAGAAAATTAAATCAGATTTAATTTTAATTTTTAGTTTTAATGTCAAATATATAGTATCAAATATGAGATGTCTCAGATATGATTAATATTTTTTTAAAAAAATTGAAATATCCCTTTAGATCCAATCATATCTTAACGATCCTGTGGCGAAAAATAGAATTTTTTCTTCAACTAGTATCAGAGCTAGGTTAGGTTCTAATCTATTTTAGATCTAATTTTATTTTTATTTTATATAATTAAAAAGTTTTAGATGTCACATGAGATGTGATCAGATCTAAAATTAAAAAAATTAAAATTAATTTAGGATCTAAGATTAGAAGATGCATGACTAGTTCTAAAATAGAATAGTTCTATAGAATAGTCTTGCATCATTTTTAATTTAATTTGATTAAATCATATTTTAGATCTATTTATTTACTATTTTTTGATATTATAAGTGTTATAATAACATCTAAAAAATAAAAAAATAAAATTATTTAATTTTAAATATCATATGAGATATGATTGATGCATGTCTAGACTAGTTGTAGAATAGTTCTACATAATTATCTAGATTAGAATTTATTTTGATTAGATCAATTTAAATCTAATTTTTTAGATTATTATGAGATAATTTAGATCTGAAAATATGCATGATTCGATGATACATGAGATGTATGCAAAATATGCCATGATTAGATCTAATTTGTATATGATGATATATGATATAGATCTAAAACTATTTTGTAGTATTGCATGTTCCTGATTAAGGCGTTCCTCTTGGCCGTCCGGTCATAAGAACAAAGAAGAAGGGTTTAAAGGCCCTCTCTTCCCATTCGATGGGGTGTTCTTATGATGTGTAGGGGTGCTGCGTGTTCGTCCTTAATCAGAAATCCCAAAACTTACTTTCTGCAAAACCCTAGATCCTGAAACCCTAGGATTTATTGTGCATATTTTGTTTATGAACCCTAACTTAATTAAAAATTAAGATTATGGAAATATTAATTAGGTCTAAAATTGAGAATTTCAGATCTAAGACATATTCATAATACTGGGTTCGGGCTTGGGTAGCTCAATTAGGTCTAAGCGGTTGATCAAACCGAATCAAGAGTTGGTTAGATGGGATCAACAATGCTTAAATTGACCAGCCTAATAGGATTAAGTCTGGGTCAAGATCGAGTCACGATCAAGCAAGAAGACCTAATTAGGCTCAGAGGTTAGAGTCTGGATTGTAGGCTAACCCAATTGGTTCTGACTCAACAATTTGGTGTCTAAGGTAAGTTTGGCACATACGACCGACTGATTTTTAATTGGAAGCTACTCGACCTGAATGCGTTCTTGTACGAGTTAATGGCATATTCCTTCCACCGGTCTCACTTACCTGGCCATATCTGTTGACACAGTTCTGATCTGAGGTGGTCAATAATCCGAGCTAACCCATGCCACTAGGTTAGTCATAATTGTTATGACTAAGCCAAGTCTAGTTTAATGAGACCTGAATCAATTCTCCCTAAGAAAAGATTAAGTCTGAGGTCTTCCACCATTGTAGATGTGCGGGCCCTTCCCGGGGTTGATTGTTCTCGGCTGGATACAGTGGCTCAGTTGCACCGGGAAGATGCAACCATGTCTATTAGGCATTGGATGCTATGGGCTGGAGGATGAGTTGGGCTCAATATTTTGGATACGGTGAGAGACTCAATTAGGAACCCAGTCTATGCAAATGGTGGGTCTGACTTAACTAAGGAGTGGATCAATATTCCGGATACGGTGAGATTCATGAATTAGAGACCAAGTTTGGGTGCACCATGATTAGAGAATCATTGAACAAGAGTTGTTCACTCATTGGCTAACCCATCACCAATAACTGTTAGGTGAGGTGATGAGTCAGTTGGTGAGACCGCACCACCCACTAGAAATCATTAATCATGGAGATTTTTGCATCTCTACAGAGGGAGTGTAGGGATCCGAGAAAATAGTGGGAGCTAATTTGTTTAAAAATAAAATTCCCTAAATAAATTGGTCAAGTCAAAATTACAGTATCTAACTAGAATCTTTGACTCTCTACAGAAAAATGTCTGCGTCCAACCCATTGGCACGTATCCTAGGACACACATAGACTGACTGGACCCAATTATAAAGATTGGCTCAGGAACTACAAAATTATTTTGGGTTTCAGAAGTTAACCCATGTTTTGGACCAGGACCCTCCCACCTTACCAGCCCGTCCATCCACTGAAATAGAGAGCGTCTCTGGAAAAATGGATAGACGAAGATAATAAGGCCAGATATTACATGTTGGGCTCGATGTCTGATGAGCTCCAGCGCCAACATGAAGATATCGGGACTGCTCGCCAAATGTTGGCTCACCTACAGGAGATGTTTGGTGAACAGAGTCGCGCAGCCAAATATCAAGTCACGAAATGACTTTTTAAGGCTAAGATGCGTGATGGGCAGTCAGTCCAAGATCACTGTCTGACAATGATCAAGGACATGGAAGAGCTTGAGAAGCTCGGTGTGAAGTTAGGACTTGGATCTATGCAGAATGATATTATTCTGCAATCCTTGACTGATGCATATGGGCAATTCATCATGAATTACCACATGCATAAACTTCAAAATTCCTTGGCCGAATTAATGAATATGCTGGTTACCGCTGAGCTTTCTATGAAAGGTTCTAAAGGCTCAGTTCTTGCTATGGAACGGACTTCTTCCAAAAGAAAGTCTTATGAAAGAAAAAGAAGTCTTAAGTCTGGAAAAAGCAAAAGGTGGAAGGAAGAAGGAAGAAGGCAGAAAAAAAAAGGCCGATGGAAAGAAGAAGTAAGTTTCCATTGCAACAGCGACGGCCATTGGAAGCGGAACTTGCCCTACTTACCTGGCCACCCTGAAGAACAAGAAGGAAGGTCCTTCTGGAGGTATGCTCGTTATTGAGTCTAACCTTACGGTTTCTTCTGAGTCTATTACTAACCTTACGGTTTCTTCTGCATCCAGTTGGGTGCTTGACTCTGGTTCTAGTGCTCATCTGTGCACTTCTATGCAGGGTCTTGAGGATAGCAGGAGGCTGAGGGATGGAGACATGATCCTACGCATCGGTAATGGAGCAAGAGTTGCTGCAGTAGCCGTGGGAACATACCCTCTTCGATTACCATCTGGTTTAGACTTAGTTTTGAAAAGACTGTTATTATGTGCCTGCAGCTAGCAGGAATTTTGATTTCTGTTTCATGCTTAGCACAAGAAGGCTTATGTGATTACCTTCTTTAAGGACCATTGTAACATTCTTTATGAAAGAAATAAAATTGCAAATGGTTTTCCTTATTAATGGTCTTTATCAGCTACATATTGATGTACCTATTTTTAACTATCGAGCAAAACGTGAATGCCAAACGACCTAGGGATAGTCCAAACGATAGATATCTATGGCACCTGAGATTAGGTCATATAGCAGAAGATAGGATCAACAAATTGGAGAAAAATGGGCTATTGAGTCCATTGACTTTCGAGTCATATCCAACTTGTGAATCTTGTCTTCAAGGCAAAATGACTAAACTCCCTTTTGCTGGACATGGGGAGAGGGCCACAGATCTCCTTGCCCTAGTACATACTGATGTGTGCGGCCCATTTGATGTGCCGGCTAGAGGCAATTTTGTCTACTTCATTACCTTTACCGATGATCTGTCTAGGTATGGGTATGTGTATCTTATGAGACACAAGTCTGAAGCTTTTGAAAAGTTCAAAGAATTCAGACATGAAGTAGAAAAACAAACTGGAAAAACCCATTAAGGTTCTTCGATCAGATCGAGGAGGTGAATACCTTAGCCGGAAATTCCTAGACTATCTTAAGGAAAATGGCATAGTCTCTCAATGGACTCCACCAGGAACACCTCAACTCAACGGGGTTTCAGAATGGAGAAATCGGACTCTATTGGATATGGTTCGATCCATGATGAGCTTCACAGACCTCCCTGATTTTCTTTGGGGACATACTCATTGTTAACTTCAATTTATCTACTGAATAGGGTTTCCCTCTAAAACCGTTCCTACCACACCGTATGAGATATGGCACGGTAAGAAACCAAGTCTGAGTCATCTCAGAATTTGGGGTTGTCCGGCTCATGTCAAAAGACAACAAGCGGACAAGTTAGAGTTTAGGTCCTTTAGAGCTCGATTCATAGGATATCCTAAAGAGTCATTAGGATACTATTTCTACATTCCAGAAGACCACAATGTGATTGTGAGTCGACATGCCATCTTTCTTGAAAAATAGTTTATTCAAGATAGCGGCATTGGAAAGCAGATTAAGCTTGATGAGAAAGTCTCACAAGCAGCAACGAGCTAAGGACCAATTGTGGAACCAAATCAGGTTGAGCCAATAAGAACACTACCTCCTCCACCTCGTAGATCGGAAAGAGTTTTCCATCCCCCTGAAAGATACTTAGGTATTATTTTCAGAGGAAGTAGAGGAAATGTTCCTCGTATAGGTAATGGTGCTCATGGTGATGATCCCAAAACCTACAACGAGGCGATATCAGATATCGACTCCGAGAAATGGCTTAGAGGCAATGCAAGTCAGAAATTGACTCGATGCACTCAAACCAAGTCTGGACCTTGGTAGATCCACCAGAAGGTATAGTACCTATTGGGTGTAAATGGATCTTCAAGAGAAAGATTGGTGCAGATGGGAATGTGGAGACATTCAAGGCTAGACTAGTGGCAAAAGGTTATAGTCAACGTGCGAAGGCATTGACTATCAGGATACCTTTTCCCCAGTAGCTATGCTAAAATCCATCCGCACATTGCTTGCTGTTGCAGCCTATTTCGATTATGAAATATGGCAAATGGACGTGAAAACGGCATTCTTAAATGGATATCTTGAGGAAGATATCTATATGGAACAGCCGCTAGGTTTCACATCCAGTGATACTGATCACAAGGTTTGCAAGCTGCAAAGGTCCATATATGGACTTAAGCAAGCATCTCGGAGCTGGAACACTCATTTCAATGATGTGATCAAATTATTTGGTTTCATCAAAAATGAAGAGGAACCATGTGTTTTCAAAAAGGGTCAGTGGGAGCGCTGTTGTCTTCCTCGTATTGTACGTGGATGACATCCTCCTTATTGGGAATGATATTCCCATGTTGACCATCAGTCAAGATATGGTTGTCCAAGGAATTCTCCATGAAAGACCTAGGTGAAGCATCCTTTATTCTAGGAATTAAGGTCTATAGGGATAGACCGAATAGGATGCTAGGACTTTCACAGAAGATGTACATAGAGGAAGTACTAAAGAGGTTTAGTATGGAAAACTCTAAGAGGGGATTAATACCCTTCAGACATGGTATTCATCTTTCCAAGAAGATGTGCCCCAGCACACCTGAGGAAATAGAACGCATGAGCAAGATCCCTTATGCTTCTGCAATAGGGAGCCTCATGTATGCCATGCTATGTACACGACCTGATATAGCCCATGCTGTGAGTGTCACAAGCAGATATCAGTCAAATCCAGGTGAAGAACACTGGACTTCTGTGAAATGTATCCTTAAGTACTTGAGAAGAACTAAGGATATGATGTTGGTCTTTGGTAATGGAGAACTCCAAGTCTAGGGATACACAGACTCGGATTTTATGTCCGATATAGATGATCGAAAGTCGACATCTGGAAAAGTTTGTGTGCAATGGTGGAGCTGTCAGCTGAAAAAGTTTCAAGCAAACGTGATAGCAGATTCCACCATGGAAGCAGAATACATCACTGCATCAGAAGGCTGCAAAGGAAGCATTCTGGTACAAGAAGTTTGCCGTAGAAATTGAAGTAATGCCATCAGATGCCATTCCTCTATACTGCGACAATAATGGCGCCATAGCCCTTGCTAAGGAGCCGAGGTCTCACCAAAAATCCAAGCACATTGAGCGGCGATACCACCTCATCCGCGATTATCCTTGAGAAGGGTTACGTCGAGGTCAAGAGAGTCGGCACTTCCGCACAGACAATGTACGGCAGACCCACTTACATAAGCCATTGAATCAGCAGAAGATCGAAGCCCACCTTGAGAAGATGGGACTTAGATTTGTAGCCAATTGACATTAGATCAAGTGAGAGTTTGTTAGATATGTTTCCTAGAAGGCGCAAGATCCCTTAACGTTATTGAGGTTGAAGGAAGAGTGGAGCGTGCATCCTTCCTCCAAGCTTGGAGGCATGCCTCCTAGGGCACCTTGACGTGTGAAGAAACTAGAAAAAAGGAGAGATGTTGAAGAAAATGGTTCTCTCTTTGTTTCACTACTAAGATTTACAATATACATGTATATATATATGAAGGAAAAACCTAGTTTTTTGGGTCAGATTCGTTCAGATCTGATTGGATCAAGAGAGATATTTCAAAAATTTTTCTCTTGGATCCAGATCAAATCTGAGACTTTCTAGATCTGATATTATTGATCTAATAAAATAAAATAAAATAAAATAAAAAATAAATTAAACTAATTTAATTTTACCTTATTGTGGATAATTTGATTATCCTGTGATGATCCTAATGTCTGCCTGAGGTTCTGGATCTAGCCACGCAAGTGCCTGGCCTCTACCGGTATCCACTTAGGGTTGGATCTGGAGATCCTCCTTCTTCTCTATCATCACTTCTCCAAAAATCAGATCTGGATCTGATCTGGAAGGATCTTCAAAACTCTTTTGAAGATCTGCAGTCGTCCTTTTGCAACAGCGCAGCCTTCTTGCTTTTCCTGATCGCCTTTCTCTTGACTTGGAATCGCACCAAACTAAGTGCCCAAAACACCTTCTTGGGCGTGGAGAGCAGAGGAGAAGACCTAAAGGTGGCGTGGAGAAGGAGGAAGAGAGGCAACCTTGGGGCGTATGGGCTAATAGATCAAGCTTTTTTGAGGGTTGGCGCAGATAGGGTCTTATTATAGAGACCTTATTGTGCCATGCCAGTGCCTCATTCATCCAATCCAATCATGACTTTTGTGAAATCAGATCTAAATCTGATTGGTGGAATAGAGATCATCTAATTCAATCAGATGAGAGCTCCTCTGAATCATCCTTAGATGGTCGCCTAAGACCAGGTCAAACTGGAGTTCTTCTAGCTGCCATCCAAGTATGGAATCCCCGAAAGCAAGGTGGAGTCCCATCTGTCCAACAAGGACTCCTAGATGCCTTATCCTATGGGCGCACGCCTCCCTTGGCGTGCGCCCTTCTCCATCCAGGTTTTTAGGCAGCTGGGACAGGTTCCCCACCAGCTCTCCTATAGGTGCATTGACATATGGTCAGAAAGTCTAAGGTGTCAAAGGTCAATGTTTGACCAGTCAAAGGTAGACTTTTGACCAAAGTCAAAGAACAAGAAATGGCAGGTTACCAAAAATGGCAGGTGACGAAAAATGGTAGGTGTTGTCTTAAATTCATCTCATAAATTAAGACAACCCTATTCTGAATCTGGACAAGCCTCCAGTTAGACCATAGTAAAGGCCTCTGATTGAGCACAAACTCACTTTGGCTTAGTCAGGACAAACTTTAATTTGATAGTTAAAAGGAAGAACGTTAGGTTCAATCGAGTGCTAGCACGATTTTTTTGAACCTAATTGAATCTCATTCAAATCAATTGAACTTGGATCAGTCTCAATTGATGATCATCCAGATTCAAACCCTTGTTTGTGTGATCCTAGTTAGGTTCAGTTCTGTATGGTAATGGGATATGTCATGATCTCTATCATCGACATCATCAAAACTCCTTTCGATGGATCAGAAACTCTTCTGATTCAGAACAGCTAGTAATGATCGATCATCTAAATCATTCTAATTGCTCCCAAAATCCACCAGTGACACCTAGCAGCATATGGTGGCAACCCATCAGAGCTGAATGCGAACCTCTTGGTGTAGCTACCTGTGTGATTAAGTTCTTCTATCTTGAGCCCCGATCAGATTAGGGTTAAGGTGAATCTCGTCAAACCCTAGTCTCTGTCATATGATGTAATCATTCGATTCGAGTCCAATGTGAAAATCTAAATAGAAACTCTTTCTATTATTTCACTCTGCCATGGCCATGGGCTTCATGGACTTGATTCTCATGATCATCATAGGGCTACTCCTCTACCACCGAGGTAGATAGATTTCCTATTGGTGCAATCTAATTCCTACAATGAACATGTTATAGCCAACATACACCTCAGGATTTCGAATGACTAGGAGATCGAGTCATGGTGTAGTCAAACTATAACACCCTCAAGGTGAACTGTCGATGCATCTTAGGTCAAAGAACCAGACACACAACTACAGCTTTGAGCCAGTCATCGATGAGAAGGTAAACTTCCTAATGACTACTCGAGGTGGTCACGCTCAGTGCCCTCGTTCTCTAACGAGTACCTATACTCTCGCTTTGTTATCTCTACACCGTAGACTCAAGACTCTTCTACTATAAAGAAGCGATTGTACACTAACCTTTTGGATCAATCACCATCCTCATGATGATCCTATAGTCAGGAGCATTTTATGAGTTAATTTCTAATTTTTAATATCGAGCAAAATCACTGAATGCCAATACGATCAAAAGCAACCTAGGCAATATTGTCACAATGAATAGAATTTATACATGGCACCTTGACCATAACTCACATATTAGCTGGAAGATAGGTTAACAAACTTGAAGAAATGCAGGCTATTGAGTCCATATTGAACTTTCGAGCTCATATCCAATTATGAATTCATGCCTTCATGGGCAATATATGACCAAGGCTCTCATTTAGCTAAGGGATATGGGAAAAGGCACAACCTTAACTTGTCTATGGTATAAACGATAGCGTGTGCGGCCCATTTGATATGACCGACCAGGGGTAATATTCTCTGCTCACTCACCTTATTATGATTCATTGCTTCTATTCTTGGTACGCAAGCTATGCTGTAATTTCGATGTTGACATAAAGTCCTGAAAATCTTAAAAAAAGTTTAAAAAAATTCAACTCCAATAGAAAAATAAATTAGAAAAAATTCATTAAGGTTTTTCTAATAGATTGAGAAAGTGAATACCTAATCAAAAATCTTCTAGACTAATCTTAAAGATATATGGCATACGTCTCACAATGACTTCACACTAAGAACATCTCAACATCAGTGAGAGTTTCAGAATAGAGAAATCAGGATTCTATATAGATATGGTCCCTAGAATCCATGAAGAGCATCAATGCGACCTTCCAAGTCTTTCTATTAGGAACATAACTCCTAGATGGCTCTTTATTTACTGATAGGATCCTTTAAAACCCATTTCTTTTTTACACACCTGAACTCAAAATTGTAGATATATACATGATAAAAACCAAGTTTCTGAATCACCTCAGAATTTGGAATTGTTTGGCTCATGTCGAGAGATAGTAGGTGGACAAGTTAGAATCTAGGTCCTTTAAGAAGCTCGATTATTGGACTAATCCTAAAAAGTCTTAGGATATTATTTTTATCGTTTAGGAAGACCATAAATGTGATTTTAGAAGTCGAATGTCATTTTTTAAAAAAATATATTCAATTCAAGATGGTGGGCATTGAAAGATAGAATTACGGCTCGCAGGCAGAATGTCTGCCCAAGACAACGAGCTAAGAAATCTATGGAATCCAATTAGATTGAGCTAGTTTCTACACACTATCTCCTCCACCTCACCAAATCATTAGAATTTCACATCCTCCTAAAAGATCTTAGGTACTATTCAAGAGGATAATAAAAAATATTTCTATATGCAGAAATAGGGTTCCATAGTCATGATCCCCGAAACTATGACAAGCACGATATCAGATATTGAACACATCCAAGAAAATAGATTAGAGATAATGAGGTCAAAAATTGACTCAATATGTTCAAACAAAGTCTGGACCTTAGTAAGATCCACCTGAAAGTAATAGTATCTATTGGTGTAAATGGATCTTCAAAAGAAAGTTAAGTGTCGATGGGACCATAGAGACATTTAAAGCTAGACTCAGTAAGTTGAAAGGGTATATCAGTGCGAGGCAATTGACTACTCAGGATAACCTTTTTGTCAGTACCTTGATAGACTTAAATCCATTCACACATTGCTTGCTTTATAGCCTATTTCAATTACTGAAATATGGCAAGACCTGATGTCAAAAATGGCAATTCTTAAATGGATATCTTAGAGAAAGAATAATCTATGATGAACAACTACTTGATTACATCCGTGATAGTGAATCAAAAGTGTGCAAACTACAAAGGTCTCATAATATTGGACTTAAGCAAGCATCTCAGAGATGAAAATACTCATTTTCAATAATGTTGATCAAATTATTGTGGTTTTCATCAAATAATGAGGAAGGAGGCCATGTATTTTCAAAAAAGATCAGTAGAAGCACACGTTGTCTTTCTCGAACTAAGTACGTGGATGATATCCTCATAATTGAACAAATGATTTTCCATATTGTACCAAGGTTTAACATATGGTTGTCCTAAAAGAAGTTCTCTATGAAAGTCTAGAAAACGCATATCCTTTTATTCTGAGAATTAAGATCTATAAAGATAGACGCAAATAAGAGCTAGGACTTTCATATGAGAAGATGTCACTAGAGGCCGGTAGCTAAAGAGTTAGCATAAATAACGTCTAAAAGAAATTTGTAACCTTTTATTTTTGAAAGGCATGGCAATTCATCCTGTTCTCTCTCTTAACAGAGAAGTGTCCATACAGTGCTACAAATCGAGATTGAAGCATGACAACGAAATGAGAACGCATGAGCAATAGATCCCTTATACTTCGGTAAAAGGAAGCCTATTAATTCCGCTATGTACACATGACCTACATATTTGCCCAATGCTATGAGTGTCAATGGCAGGTGTCAATCGAATGCTAGGTGAAAGCACTAGATCTATCATGTGAAATGTATCCTTAATACGTGAGAAGGACTAAGGATATATCTTCTAAGTACATTAGTAATGAAGAACTCCAATCTAGAGATTATATAGACTCCTCGAATTTTATATGTTAATGATATACGATGATCGAAAAGCTCCGTACAATCTAAAAGTTTTGTTGTGCAATGGTGAGTGCTAATTAGTATAGAAAAGTTTCAAAGCAGACGATGATAAGCAAACACTCCAATCATGAAGCAAAAATACATCACTATTTGCATCAAAAGTTTGCAAGAGAAAGGAGGCATTTTCGCTATTAAAAAAAATTTAAGCCTATAAAGACTTGAGTATTGCCATAAAGATGCTGTCCCTTCTGTATTGTGAACAATAAGGTACAAAAGCTTCTTCTAAGGACTGAGTTTCACCCAAAAATCCAAAACTCATCTAGTGGTGATTCCACTTGACCTCATATGATCTATCTCGAGAAGAAGGATATCGTCAAGGAGTCAAGGACGAGTCGCCGCTTTGCAGGACAATGTAGTCATAACCCACTAATGTAATATTAGAATAAGTAGAAGATAACGAAGCCCCAACTGAAAAGATGGACTTAGATTTGATAGCAAATTGACATTAGATCAAGTGAGGAGTTTGTTACGATATGTCTTTCCTAAAGGCAGCAAGATCTCCTTAAGCGTATTTGAGGTTGAAGGCAAAGAGTGGAGCTGCATCCTTCCTCCAAGCCTTGGGAGGCATGCGCCTCCTAGGGCAACCACTTGACTCCGTGTGATAGAAACTAAAAAAGGAGAGCATTGTTGAAGAAAATGGTTCTCTCTTTTTTCACTCTACTAAGATTTACAATATAACATGTATATAATATATGAAAGGAAAAACTAGTTTTTTGGGTAACGTACCCCCCCCTCGTCACGCATCTGATTGGATCAGAGAGATAATTTCAAAAATTTTTCTCTTGGATCCAGTCAAATCGAGACTTTCCTAGATCTGATATTATTTGATCTCTAATAAAATAAAAAAAATAAATAAAATAATATAAATTCAATAACTAATTTAATTTACCTATTATGTGGATTATTTGAATTATCCCTTGATGATACCTAATTGTGCCTGAGGATTTCTGTAGATCTGCCCGCAAAGTGTCTACCTCTATCGGGTATCATCTTGTGATTCATTTAGGTATGAAATCTGAAGATCTCTCCTCCTGTCTCTAACTTAATCACTTCCTCCGGACATAAAATTAGATCTGAGATCTACTCTTCTCGAAGATCGATGCACCCAACACTTCGACCCAGACTGGTTTTGAGAGAATTGTCTCATGCAACAGTGGCCTGGGGTTGTTCTTTCTTTTCACTGTCGCCTTTCTCTACTTTGGATTGCACAACCACTTGTGCCCAAAAAATTTTCTTGGCATGGATAGGAGACGAGAACACCCTAAAGGTGGCATGGAAGCAGGAAGAGGGGCACCTGTGTGGATGGCAACTCGATCAAGCTTTTTATGATCTTGGCGCAGATAGGGTTTTATAGAACCTTATTAGTGCCATTGCAGTGACACAATCATCCAGTCTCATGACTTTTGTGCATCAGAATCTAAATCTGATGATGGAATAATACCTCTTAACATTCAATCAAATGAGAGCATCCTACTGAATCAGCTCCTTAGATGCGTGCCCAAGACTAGGTCGAAGTAGTCTTCTAGCTGCCCATCCAAGTAGATCCCCGAAAGCAAATTGAGTCCCATCTAATATTGGGAACTCCAGATTAGCTTTATATCAATGGCGCTCCCGCTCCTCTAGGCAATGCGCCCTTATCCATCCAACTTTTTAGTAGCTGATTGGTTCAAAAATTTTCTCCTATGATTGCTGACACATGGGCA
>QRFJ01001300.1:51989-74648 GCA_006176705.1 Cocos nucifera | reverse complement strand
TGACACATGGCAGATGTCTAAGGCAAAGTCAATGTTGACCAAATGTCAAACTTGATTTAGCAAGTGATGAAAAATTAGTTTGTCTCAAATCATCTCATAAATTAAGAAACCCTTTTTAACTGGACAACTCATCAGACCAAATAAAGTACCTGAGTGAGCCCAAACATATTTGGCTCAGTCGAGACAAGTTTTAATGATTGTTAAAGGAGAACATTAGGCTCAATCGTATGCTAGCATGATTTTCTTGAACCTAATTGAAACTTATTCAAATTAATTGAACTGGATTAATCCAATTGATGATATCTAGATCCAAACTCTTGTTTGTGTGATTCAGTTAGGTTTAATTTCGTATGGTAATGGGATATGTCATGATCTCTATTATCGACATCATCGAAATATCTTCCGATGGATCAGAATTTTTTTGATTCAGACAACTCGTATGATCAATCATCCAAATCATTCTAATTGCTCCCCAAAATCCATCAGTGACACCTAGCAGCATATGGTGGTAATCCATCAGAACTAAAAGAGAATCTCTTGGTGCAGTTTCCTATGTAATTAAGTTCCTCTATCTTGATCCCCAATCGGATTAGGGTTAAGATGATCTCATCAAACCCTAATATCTATCATATGAATTAATCATTCGATTCAAGTTCAATGTGAAAATCCTAATAGAAACTCTTTCTATTATTTCACTCTGCCATGGCCATGGGCTTATAGACTTGATTCTCATAATCATCACAGGGCTACTCCTCTTCTACCGAGATAGATAGATCCCTTATTGGTGCAATCCAATTCCTACAATGAACATGCTATAGCCAACATACACCTCAGGATTTCGAATGGCTAGGAAGATCTGAGTCATGGTGTAGTCAAACTATAACACCCTCAAGGTGAACTGTCGATGCATCTTAGGTCAAAGAACCAGACACACAACTACAGCTTTGAGCCAGTCATCGATGAGAAGGTAAACTTCCTAATGACTACTCGAGGTGGTCACGCTCAGTGCCCTCGTTCTCTAACGAGTACCTATACTCTCGCTTTGTTATCTCTACACCGTAGACTCAAGACTCTTCTACTATAAAGAAGCGATTGTACACTAACCTTTTGGATCAATCACCATCCTCATGATGATCCTATAGTCAGGAGCATTTTATGAGTTAATAATGAAAATTCATGTCTTAAATTTTTAACTTTTGAAAATAAGAATTATCATTGCCATTAACTCAAGGGATGGATCATAGACACTAAATACACATTATGATAGAAAACAATCCATTTTATTAGTTATAGTCAAAATTATAATTTTTTCCTTAGAAGTGTATAATAAGTGTCAGCCAATTCTGACTTCTAGGACATACATATCTAACAAACTCCCACTTGACCTAAAGTCAATTGGCTACAAATCTAAGTCCCATCTTTTCAAGGTGGGTTTCGATCTTCTACTGGCCCAACAGCTTTGTAAGTGGATCTATCGCATTGTCTGTGGAGTCGACTCTCTTAACCTCGACGTCTCCTTTCTCGAGGTAATTGTGGATGAGGTGGTATCGCTGCTCGATGTGTTTGGATTTTTGGTGAGACCTTGGCTCCTTAGCAAGGGCTATGGTGCCATTATTGTCACAGTATAGAGGAATGACATCTGACGGCATCACTCCGATCTCTACGGTGAACTTCTTGTACCAGAATGTCTCCTTTGCAGCTTCTAACACAGCGATGTATTCTGCTTCCATGATGGAATCTGCTATTACTGTCTATTTGGAACTCTTCCAACTGACAGCACCACCATTACACACAATAAATTCTCAGATGTCGACTTTCGATCATCTATATCAAAAATAAAATTCAAGTCTGTATATTCTTGGACTTTGAGTTCTCTATTACCAAAAACCAAGAACATATCCTTAGTTTTTCTTAAGTACTTAAGGATACATTTCATAGAAGTCCAGTGTTCTTATCCTGGATTTTATTAATATCTACTTGTGACACTCACAGCATGGGCTATATCAAGTTGTGTACATAACATGGCATACATGAGGCTCCCTATTGCAGAAGCATAAGGGATCTTGCTCATGCGTTGAATCTCCTCTGGTGTGTTAGGACACATTTTCTTGGAAAGATGAATGCCATGTTTGAAGGGTACCAATCTCCTCTTGGAGTTTTCCATGCTAAACCTCTTTAGCACTTCCTCTATGAACATCTTCTATTAAAGACTTAGCATCCTATTCGATCTATCTCTATAGACCTTAATTCCTAGAATGAAGGATGCTTCTCCTAGGTATTTTATGGAGAATTCCTTAGATCACCATATTTTAACTATGGTCAACATGAGAATATCATTCGCAATAAGGAGGATATTATCCACGCACAGTATGAGGAAGACAATAGTGCTCCCACAGACCTTTTTGAAAACACATAGTTCCTCCTCATTCTTGATGAAATCAAATAATTTGATCATATCATTAAAACGAGTATTCCAGCTCTGAGATGCTTGCTTAAGTCCATATATGGACCTTTGCAGCTTCATACATTGTGATCAGTGTCACTAAATGTGAAATCCAGTGGCTGTTCCATATAGATATCTTTCTCAAGATATCTATTTAAGAATGCCATTTTTACGTCTATTTGCCATATTACATAATCAAAATAGATTGCAATAGTAAGCAATGTGCGAATGGATTTAAGCATGGCTACTGACGAAAAGGTATCCTGATAGTCAATGCCTTTGCACTGACTATAACCTTTTGCCACTAATCTAGCTTTGAATGTCTCCACGTTTCCATCTGCACCAATCTTTCTCTTATAGATCCATTTACACCCAATAAGTACTATACCTTCTGGTGGATCTTCCAAGGTCCACACTTGGTTTGAGTGCATCGAGTCAATTTTTAACTTCATTACCTCTAACCATTTTTTGAAGTCGATATCTGATATCGCCTCATTATAGGTTTTGGAATCATCAACATGAACTTCATTACCTATGAGGAATATTTTCTCTACTCCCTTTGAAATAGTACCTAAATACCTTTCAGGAGGATGGGAAACCTTTTTCGATCTTCGAGGTGGAGGAGGTAGTGATTGTATTGGCTCAACCTGATTTAGTTCCAAAGGATCCTTAGCTCTTTGCTTTTGGGAGACTTTCTCCTCTAGCTTGATCTACTTTCCAATGCCACCATCTTAAATAAATTATTTTTCAAGAAAGATGGCATGTCGACTCACAATCATATTGTAATCTTCTGGAATATAGAAATAATATCCTAATGACTCTTTAGGATATCCTATAAATTGAGCTTTAAAGGACCTATAGTCTAACTTGTCCGCTTGTTGTCTTTTGACATGAGCCAGACAATCCTAAATTCTGAGATGACTCAAACTTGATTTCTTACTATGTTATATCTCATACGGTGTGGTAGGAATGATTTTAGAAGGAACCCTATTCAGTAAATATATAGCAATTAACAAACTGTATCTCCAAAGAAAATTAGGAAGTTTTGTGAAGCTCATCATGGATCAGACCATATCTAATAAGGTCCGGTTCCTCCATTCTAAAATCTCATTGAGTTGAGGTATTCCAAGTGGAGTCCATCGAGAGACTATGCCATTTTGCTTGAGATAGTCCAGAAATTTTAGACTAAGGTATTCCACTCCTCGATCTGATCGAAGAATCTTAATGGATTTTCTAGTTTGCTTTTCTACTTTATGTCGAATTCTTTAAATTTTTTAAAAGCTTCAGACTTGTGTCTCATAAGATACACATAGCCATATCGAGATAAATCATTGGTGAAGATTATGAAGTAGACAAAATTGCCTCTAGCCTGCACATTAAATTGGCCACACACATTAGTATGTACTAGAGCAAGTAAATCCGTGGCCCTTTCCCCATGTCCCATAAAAGTGAGTTTAGTCATTTTTTCATGAAGACATGATTCACAAATTGGATATGACTCGGAAGTCAATGGACTCAATAGCCCTATTTTCTCCAATTTGTTAACCCTATCATCTGCTATATGATCTAATCTAAGGTGCCATAGATACCTATCATTTGGACTATCCCTTGGTCATTTTAATTTTATGGCATTCACATTTTGCTTAATATTAAAAATAGATACATCAATATGTAACTAGTAAAGACCGTTAATAAGAAAATCACTTATAATTTTATTTCTTTCATAAAGAATGTTACAATGGTCCTTAAGAAAACTAATTACATAGCCTTCTAGTGCTAAACATGAAATAGAAATCAAATTTTTACTTGCTGCAAGCACATAATAATAATTCTTAAGTACTAAATCTAAACCAGATGGTAGTCGAAGAGGGTAGGTTCCCTCAACCACAACAGCAATCCTTGCTCCATTTTCAATGCATTGGATCATCTCACCATCCCTTAGCCTCCTGCTATCCTCAAGACCCTACATGGTAGTGCACAAATGAGCACTAGAACCAGAGTCAAGCATCCAACTGGATGTAGAAGAAATCATAAGATTAGATTCAATAATGAGTATACCTCTAGAAGGACTTGCCTCCTTATTCTTCAGGGTGGCTAGGTATGTAGGATAGTTTCGCTTCCAATGGCCATTAGTATTGCAATGAAAATATTTTTTTTTGTCAGCAGCCTTCTTCTTCAGCTCTGCCTTCTTTTTTTTCCCTTCCACCTTCTACTTTTTCAGACTTCTTTCTTCTTCTTCAAAAGACTTTCTCTTTGGAAAAGAAGTCCATTCCATAGCAAGTACTGAGCCTTTAGAACCTTTCATAGAAAGCTCAGCAGTAACCAGCATGTTCATAGTTCGACCAAGATATTTGAAATTTTATGCATATGGTAGTTCATGATGAACTGCCCATACGCATCAGTCAAGGATTGCAGAATTATATCATTCTGCAGATCCTGTTCTAACTTCATCCAAGCTTCTCAAGCTCTTCTAAGTCCTTGATCATCATCAGATAATGATCTTGGATTGACTGCCCATCATGCATTTTAGCCTTGAATAGTCGTTTAGTGATCTGATATTTGGCTGTACGACTTTGTTCACCAAATATCTCTTGCAGGTGGCCAACATTTGGTGGGCAGTCTTGATATCTTCATATTGACGCTAAAGCTCATCAGACATTGAGCCCAACATGTAGTATCTGGCTTTGTTATCTTCATCCATCCACTTGTCAAGAGACGCTCTCTGTTCAGTGGATGGACGAGCTGGTAAGGAGGGAGGATCCTAGTCTAATACATGAGTTAACTTCTCAAAATCCAAAATAATTTTGAAGTTCTGGAGTCAATCCTTGTAATTGGGTTCGGTCAGTCTATGGGTGTCCAAGATATGTGCTAGTAGGTTGGATGCAGTCATTTTTCTTTTTCTGTAGAGACTCAAAGTTTTTAGTTAGATATTATAATTAAGACTTGACCAATTTATTTAGGAGTTTAATTTTTAAACAAATTAGCTCCCATAATTTTTTTGAATTTCTACACTCCCTCTGTAGAGATGCAAAAATCTCCATGATTATAGATTTCTAATAGATGGTGCAGTCCCACCAACTGACTCATCACCTCACCTAATAATTATTGGTGATGGGTTAGCCAATGAGTGGATAACTCTTGTCCAATGATTCTCTAATTATGGTGCATCCAAACTTGGTCTCTAATTCATGAATCTCACCATGTCCAGAATATTGATCCACTGCTTAGTTAAGTCAGACCTACCATTTGCATAGATTGGATTCCTAATTGGATCTCTCATCATATCTGAAATATTGAGCCTAATTTATCCTACAGCCTATAGCATCCAATGCCTAATAGATATGGTTGCATCTTTCCGATGCAACTGAACCACTATGACCAATCGAGAACAATCAACCCCAGGAAGGGCCTGCATATCTATAATGGTGGAAGACCTTAGACTTAATCTTTTCTTAGGAAGATTTGATTTAGGTCTCTTTAAACTTGACTTACAATAGCCATAACAATTATGACTAACCTAGTGGCATGGGTTAGCTCAGATTGTTAACCACCTTAGATCAGGACTGGGTTGACAAGTATGGTCAGATAAGTGAGACCGATGGAAGGGATATGACATTAACTCAACAAGAATGCATTCGAATCGAGTAGCTCCTAATTAAAAACCAGTCGATCATATCTACCAAACTTATCTTAGACACCAAATTATTGAGCCAGAACCAATTAGGTTAGCCTACAATCCATACTCTAACCACTAAGCCTAATTAGGTCTTAGCTTGATCGATCACTCATGTGATTCGATCTTGACCCAGACTTAATCTTATTAAGCTGATCAATTTAAACAGTCTTGATCCCATCTAACCAACTCTTGATTCGGTTTGATCAACTGCTAGACCTAATTGAGCTACCCAAGTCTGAATCCAATTTTATGAATATATCTTAAATCTAAAAATTCTTAATTTTTAGACTTAACATATTTCATAATCTTAATTCTTAATTAAGTTTAGTGTTCACAAACAAAACATGTCAATAACATCCTAGGGTTTCAGGATCTAGGGTTTTGCAGAAAATAAGTTTTAGGTTTCTGATTAAGGATGAATGTGCAGCACCCCTACACATCATAAGAACACCCCATCGAATGGAAGGAGAGGGCATTTAAATCCTACTTTGTTCTTATGATCGAACGGCTAAGGGGAATGCCTTAATTAGAAATATGAAAACTATAAAACTAGTTAGATCTACATCATATATCTCATATATAAAAAATTGATCTAACTATAAACATGTTTTGCATATATCTTCATGTATCATATCATGTATGTTTTCAGATCTAAATTATCTCATAATCATCTAAAAAATCAAATTTAAATTGATCATATCAAATTAAAATCTATTCTAGATAATTATGTAGATGAAAAAAAATTAAATAACTTTATTTTCAATTTTTTAGATCTTATTATAATATTTATAATATCAATAAATAGCAAAATAAATATATCTAAAAATTATAACTAATCAAATTAAATTATGATCATGCTAGACTATACATAGAATAATTCTATTCTACAACTAGTCACGCATCTTGTACAACTTAGATCTAAATTATTTAATTTTTTTAATTTTTGATTTTAGATCTAATTACATCTAATACAATATCTAAAATTATCAAATTATTAGATCAAAATTAAAATAAAATTAGATCTAATGCAACCTGGCTTTGATACCAGTTGAAGGGAAAACCTAGTTTTCTAGATCAGGTTCGTTCAGATCTGATTGGATCAACAGAGATATTTCAAAAATATTTTTCTTTGATCTAGATCAAATATGAGACTTTTTAGATCTGATATTATTAATCTAATAAAAAAATAAAATAAAATAAAGAATAAATTAAATCTAATTTAATTTTATTTTATTGCGGATAATCTGATTATCCTATGATGATCTTGATGTCTGCCTGAGATTCTTGATCTAGCCATGCAAGTGTCTAGCCTCTACCAATATCCACTTAGGTAGGATCTAGAGATCTTCTTCTTCTTTATCACTTCTCCAAAAATTAGATCTGGATCTAATTTTGAAGATCTTCAAAACTCCTTTCGAAGATGTGAGTTGTCTCTTGCAGTAGTGCTGTCTTCTTTCTTTTCCGATCACTTTTCTCTTGCTTGGATCGCACCAAACTTGTGCCCAAAAATTCTTGAACGTGGATAGGAGAGAGAACACCTAAAGGTGGTATGGAGGACGAAGAGGGGTAGCCTTGTGGTATGGGCAATGGATCAAGCTTTTTTTATCATGGCGCAGATAGGATTTTTGTAGACCCTATTGTGCCATGCAGTGCCACATCATCCCGACCAATCATGACTCTTTATGCAATCAGATCTAAATCTGATTGGTAGGATGACATCATCTGATCCAATCAGATGAAAGCCCCTCTAAATCATCCTTAGATGGTGCCAAGATTGGGTTAAAGCAGTCTTCTAGGCGCCATCCAAGTAGAATCCCCAAAGCAACTGGAGTCCCATCTATATCGGACTCCAGATGCTCATCCATGGATGCACGCCTCCCTAGGCATGCACCCCTTATCCATCTACTTTTTAGTAGGTGGACTAATCTAAAAATTCTCTCCTATGATGGCTTGACACATGGGCAGATGTCTAAGTGTCAAAGGTCAATGTTTGACCAAATGTCTGAAACTTGATTTAGCAGGTGAGGGAAAATGGCAGGTGTTGTGTCAAATTCATCTCATAAATTAAGACAATCCTTTTCTAACCTAGACAAGCTCCAGCCAGACCATGTAAAGGTATCTGAGTGAGCTCAGTCATATTTAGCTCAGTCGAGATAAATTTTAATGATAATTAATGGAGAACATTAGGCTCAATCGTGTGCTAGAATGATTTTCTTAAACCTAATTGAATCTAATTCAAATCAATTGAACTAGATTAGTCCAATTGATGATATCTAGATCGAAACCCTTGTTTGTGTGATTTAGTTAGATTCAGTTTCATATGGTAATGAGATATGTCACGATCTCTATCATCGACATCATCGAAACACCTTTCAATGGATCAGTACTTTTCTGATTCAGACAACTAGTATGATTGATCATCTAAATCATTCTAATTGCTCTCAAAATCTACCAGTGACACCTAGCAGCATATGGTGGCAATCAATCAAAACTGAAAATAAACCTCTCAGTGCAGTAATCTATGTGATTAAGTTCTTCTATCTTGAGCCCTGACTAGATTGGGATTAAGGTAATCTCGTCAAATCCTAATATCCATGATATGATTAATCATTCGATTCAAGTCCAATGTGAAAACCTTAATAGAAACTCTTTCTATTATTTCACTCTACCATGGCCATGGGCTTATGGACTTGATTCTCATGATCATCATAGGGCTATTCCTCATCTACCAAGGTAGATAGATTTTCTATTGGTGCAATCCAATTCCTACAATGAACATGCTATAGCCAACATACACCTTAGGATTTTGAATGGCTAGGAGACCTTAGTCATGGTGTAGTCAAACTATAACACCCTCAAGATGAACTACCGATGCACCTCAGGTCAAAGAACCAGACACACAATTGCAGCTTCGAGCTAGTCATCGATGAGAAGGTACACTTCTTAATGACTGCTCGAGGTGGTCACGCTCAGTGCCCTCGTTCTCTAACAAGTACCTATACTCTCACTCTGGTGTCTCTACATCGTAGACTCAAGACTCATCTACTATGAAGAAGCGATTGTACACCAACCTTCTGGATTAATCACTATCCTCATGATGATCCTACGATCAGGAGCATTTTATGAGTTAATAATGAAAATTCATATCTTAAATTTTCATCCCTTGAAAATAAGAACTATCATTGCCATTAACTCATGAAATGTATCACAGACACTAAATACATATTGTGATAGAAAATAATCTATTTTATTATTCATAGTCAAAATTATAATTTTGCCCTTAGACGTGTATAACAAGTGTCAGTCAATTCTGGCTTCTAGGGCACACATATCTAACAATATACCTATACATGGACCAAAATACTAACCTGTAAAAATCTCCCTGGGCTAACCCAGTCTGAATGCATTGCGTAGCCTCTATAAGACCCATAAATCAGGGTCTCATGATCGTAGAGGGCTGAACCTCCACTCTAGGACCAAAATCGATCCTTGCCTTAGGACCAAAATTGGTCCTAACCTATCCTGGTCTTCCGAAGCCAACATCCTGACTCCTCCAGTGGCCTTCCAAGGCTTGAGAGCACCACTAATCTTAACAATCTCCATCTTGGTGCTCCAAGCCTTGGCAAACCCTGTGTGAACCATCTGCACCATCCTGCTGCCTCCAAAGCTGACACCATCCCATCGAAGCCACCTTGCCTCCCAAGCTACAATACTAACCTGTGCTCTCAGCTCTTGAGACTCATGCTCCACCACACTCCTTGGCCTCGAACTGATGTCCTCCTGCCTTGAGGTTACAACACCAACCTATGCTCCGCAGTACACCTAGATAGCCACTATGCAAACTCTAACGTCTCTACCAATCCTCTTTAGCTGCTATGTACCCTTGGAGACCTTTGGGATGACCATCTCCATAGCTGAAGTCTTGGCTAGCTTGTTTGTACTGTTCTAGATTATAGGATTCCTTCTGCTTAGCAGCTACATCATCTTTCCTAGACTTTTCTAGAGAACCTACAGTATTCCTGCACCAGCACATGTTGTACCATCTAATACAATCTTAGAGCTACACCTATCCACCTACATGTGTCGCTCCATCTGAAACTATGCATCACTGGCGCTGGTGCTAGGATATCGATCCTCTTGCACCCCTTCTCTCTAAACTAATGCCAAATTTTCTTTCCGCATGTGAAGCCACCACTCCAAAACTCCACCTATGAAGCCACCTCTCTGGAGCTCCACCTATGAAGCCACTACTCCAGAGCTCCACTTGATTCAAAGTCCATCTGATGCTGCAGAAGAATTTGACTCTATCATGGAGTCACTTGAGGCCAACCACCTAATGCTGCACTACTGGGCCTGTCGCTGCACCTCGTTCTCCGTCGTTGCTCCTTCGAATCCTCCACACTCCACTGACCTCTCTGAAGCCATCTCAGATACCTCCACAACCTACAGACACCTCCAAAACCTATAGGAGCTCATCCAACTCCTCTGAATCCAGTGACTGAACTCTAAGGAATTTGACCATAGCACTTCTACTCTTCTACCCCTGCACTAACTATCACTTCAGTTTCGCTCGGAGGAACTACAGCTCAAACCTTATCCTAAGCTCAAACCTACATATCTCATCCCAAGGCTTCTAAGACTTCCTGGCTCTCTCTGAGACCTACTTTCGGTCATCCTGAGATGCCTCTTAATACTCTTCGCTAAGATACCTTCCTCAGCTACTACACCGTCGAGCCTCTCTCAGCCTTTATGCCTCAAGAAAAGTACTACTGCAGCACTCCAATGCTCCCTATCTCATCATGACACCGCCTCCTCATAGGTATCCAAGTCCTCTCTTGCTGTACACAAATCATCCTCCACTAAATCGTGACTCTCCCTGATGCTCCTAAAGAAAAAAATCAATCCAAGATACTCCTGACTGCCTGAGACCTTCTAGCACTTTCTGAGACCTCTTGGCTCTCCCTAAGACCTGATCCTGATCTTCTTGAGAAGCCCCTGGCACTCTCTACTGAGATATCCTCCTCGACTACTGCACCATCGAGCTTCTTATTAGATGTGTTCCCTAGAAGCCAGATTAGCTGTCACTTATAATACACTTCTAAAGGCAATTTTATAATTTTAATTATAAATTAATAAATAAATTATTTTCTATTATGGTATATATTTAAAAGTGTCTGTGATACACCCTTTGAGTTAATGATAATGATAATTTATATTTTTGAGAGTTGAAAATTTAAGACATGAATTTTCATAATTAACTCATAAACTGCTCTCGATCGTAGGATTATCACAAGGATGGTGATCGATCTGGAAGATTGGTATATGATCACTTTCTTAGGATAGACGTGTTTTGAGTCTATGGTGTGGAGACACCAGAGAGAGAGAGAGTATAGGTACTCGTTAGAGAATGAGGGCACTGAGCGTGACTATCTTGAGTAGTCATAAGAAAGTCTACCTTCTCGTCAATGACTACCTCGATGCTGTAGTGGTATGTCTGGTTTTTTGATCTAAGGTGCATCGACAGTTTACCTTAAAGGTGTTATAGTTTCTAGCCATTCAAAATCTTGAGGTGTATGTTGGCTATAGCATGTTCATTATAGGAATTGGATTGCACCAATAGAGGATCTATCAACCTCGGTAGATAAGAAGTAGCCCTATAATAATCATGAGATTGAGTCCATAAGCCCATGGCCATGGCAGAGTGAAGTTGATAGAAAGAGTTTCTATTAGGATTTCACATTGGACTCGAATCGAATGATTAATTTATATGATGGACATTGGGTTTGATGAGTTCACCTTAACCCTAATCCTATCAGAGCTCAAGATAGAAGAATCCAATCACATAGGTAACTGTATCGAGAGGTTTGCTTTCAATTTTGATGGATTGCAATCCTATACTGCTAGGTACCACTGATGGATTTTGGGAGCAATTAGGATGATTTTGATGATCAATCATTCTAATTATATGAATCAGAAAAGTTCTAATCCATCGAAAGGTATTTCGATGATGGAGATCGCAACATGTCTCATTACAATATAGAATTGAATCTAACTAGATCATACAATTAAGGATTTGAATCTGGATGTATCAATTGAGCGATGCCAATTTGATTGATTTGGATTAGATCCAATCAGGTTCAAGGTAATCGTGCTAGCACATGATTGAGTCTGATTTTTTTCTTCTAAAATCTTTCTGATTCATTGCAATCAAGTTAAATTTAATTTGACTCATTCTTGTATTTAGAATATATTTATTTTTATTTGACTAAAATAAGTCTAGGTTAGATTAATTATAGAAATTAAATCCATTCATAGTCAAATTGGACTAGGGTCAAAAGTTGACCTATTTGAGAGAATTGAGGGTCACCTGATCAGATGCTTCTAGAAAATTATCTAAAAATTATTTTGATCATATTATTGGATATGTGATGGAGCATGAGTTATATATTAGGTTTACCAAATTTTGTAATTTTTGGAGGTGTCTTGTCTAAGTTATAATAGGGTTTAATTTGGATCAAACTCTTGAGGGAAGAGTCCTAAGCGTAGTGGACTCCTCCTTATCTACTCATGTCAACATCTTTTTGAATCATTTTTGGCAACAAAAATAGATGAGATCTAATGGCTTTTTATGAAGAATAAGTTCTAGAGTTCTAATGATAAAATAAATAAGTTATTTTGGTCAAAATGGACTCTAAGTAGGCATTGGACATAAAAGCCTTTCTCACGTCAAAGTGCATTCAACACAAGAAATAATTTTTCATACACAAAGTCTGCCATCCCTAATATCCCACACCTTTTCTATCCTTTCTCTTCTTCTCTTCTACAAGCTTAAAAAGTTAGGCATAAATTTAAGAAGAAGATCCAAGGTTTTTGGCATAATATTCAGGATCTATGTGATGGTGTTCGTGTGACGGATGGGCTGCTTTCAGAAATAGTTTTGAAGGTTCTTCAGATTAGATCTAGATCTAATTTTTGAAGAAAAAATTCATGAGGAGAAAACATTTAGATCTTTTCTGAGTGAATACCGGTAGAGAGTAGGTGCTTGCGTGGCTCCTTTCAGAACCTTAGAAATCAACAAGATCATTATAGGGTAATTAGACTACCCAATCAGGTACTTTAAATTAAATCTAATTTAATTTTAATTTTTAATTTTTAATATTAGAACACTATAATTAGATCTAATAACTCTTATATTTGATCAAATCATTTAAAATTTTTTTAAAAAATCTTTCTCAGAGCTGATCAGATCTGCACGATCCTATGGTGGAAAATAGTATTTTTTCTTCAACTGGTATTAGAGTCAGGTTAACAGTTCTTTGGATCTATCTTAGATCTGATTTAATTTTTATTTATAATATAATATTAAAAGATTTTAGATATCATATCAAATATGATTAGATTTAAAATTAAAAAATTAAAAATTAAATAATTTAGACCTAATATGTATGAGATGCATAACTAGACTAGGTATAGTATAGTTCTATGTGTAGTCTAGTATGATCATATATTTAATTTAATTAAACATAATTTTAGATCTATTTAATTTTTATTTTTTTGATTTTATAATTATTATAATCATATCTAAAAATAGAAAATAAATTTTTAATTTTTAATTTATTCATATGAGATATGAAAGATGCATGTTTAGACTAGTCATAGAATAGTTCTATAAGATATCTAGAATAGTTTTAATTTTGATATGACCAAATTTAAAATTTTATTTTTTAGATTTAATATATGATATTTCAGATATGAAAGTATGCCTATTGATGATAAATGAGATGTATGCAATGAAGGAGAAATCCTGATTTCCCAGTCCAGGTTCGTCCAGATCTGATTAGATCAAGAGATATATTTCAAAAATTTTCTCTTGATCTCAATCAGATCTTGATATATTTCAGATCTGATTCTTATTATTTTAATAAATAAAATAAAATAAGATAAATTAAATCAAATTTAATTTACCTGATTTGGGTATAATCCTATTACCCTGTAGATGATCCTGATTGCAGCGGAAGGTTCTGGATCTAAGCCACGCAAGCACCTGGCCTCTACCGGTATCCACTCGGGTTGGATCTGGAGATCCTCTTCTTCTCTATCACACCTCCAAAAATTAGATCTGGATCTGATCTGGAGGATCTTCAAAACTCTTTTGAAGATCTGCAGTCGTCCTTTTGCAGCAGCGCAGCCTTCTTGCTTTTGATCGCCTTTCCTTGATCTGAATCGCACCAACCTAAATCCAAAACACTTTTGGACGTGGAGAGCAAGGGGAGAAGAGACTATGGCATGGAGAAGGAGGGGAGAGGTAGCCTTGGGGCGTGTCTAATTTCATTTGAATTAGGGTTGGGCGCAGGGTCTTATTTATAGACCTCTTGTGATCCAACTCCTCTTCCTCTCAACCAATCATAACCCTTTGTGAAATCAGATCTAAATCTGATTGGTTGAAATAGAGACCCCTGGATTCCTCCTTAGACGGCACCTAAGACCAGTCAAACTGGATTCTTAGTAGAACTCTGATTAGAATCCAAAAGGGAGGTGGAGTCCTTGTCCAACAAGGACTCCTAGGCGCCTCCAACTTGGGCTCATGCCACCCTTGGCGTGCGCCCTTCTCCTTGCCAGGTTCTGGCAGGGGGACAGGCCCCCACCAGCTCTCCAATAGGTGCATGACATGTGATCAAAAGTCAAAGGATCAATGGTCAATGTTTGACCAGTCAAAGGTAGACTTTTGACCAAAGTCAAAGAACAAGAAATGGTAGGTGACCAAAAATGGCAGGTAATGTCTTACAAATAAGACAACCTATTCTGACTTGGACAACCTCCAGTCAGACCATATGAAGGCCTCTGATTGAGCACAAACTCCTTTGGCTCAGTTAGGACAACTTATTTGTGATAGTAAAAGAAGAACGTTAGGTTCAATCGAGTGCTAGCACGATTTCCTTGAACCTAATTGAATCTCATTCAGATCAATTGAACTAGATCAGTTCAATTGATGATCACCAGATTCAAACCCTTGTTTGTGTGACCCAGTTAGGTTCAGTTCTGTATGGTAATGGGATATGTCATGATCTCTATCATAGACATCATCGAAACTCCTTTCGATGGATCAGAACTCTTCTGATTCGAACAGCTAGAATGATTGATCATCTAAATCATTCTAATTGCTCCCAAAATCCACCAGTGACACCTAGCAGTATATGGTGGCAACCCATCAGAGCTGAATGCGAACCTCTTGGTGTAGCTACCTGTGTGATTCAGTTCTTCTATCTTGAGCCCCGATCAGATTAGGGTTAAGGTGAACTCGTCAAACCCTAGTCTCTGTCATATGATGTAATCATTCGATTCGAGTCCAATGTGAAAATCTAAATAGAAACTCTTTCTATTATTTCACTCTACCATGGCCATGGATTTCTGGACTTGATTCTCATGATCATCATAGGGCTACTCCTCTACCACCGAGGTAGATAGATCCATCTTGATGCAATCCAGTTCCTACAATGAACATGCTATAGCCAACATACACCTCAGGGTTCCATATGGCTAGGAGACCGAGTAATGGTGTAGTCAAACTATAACACCCTCAAGGTGAACTGCCGATGCATCTCAGGTCAAAGAACCAGACACACTACTGCAGCATCGAGTCAGTCATTGACGAGAAGGTAGACTTCCTAATGACTACTCGAGGTGGTCACGCTCAGTGCCCTCATTCTCTAACGAGTACCTGTACTCTCGCTCCGGTGTCTCCACACCGTAGACTCAAGACTCATCTACTAAAGAGAAGCGATCGTACACCAACCTTCCGGATCAATCACCATCCTCATGATGATCCTATGGTCGGAAGCTATTTATGAGTTAATAATGATTATTCATGTCTTAAATTTTCAACTCTTGAAAATATGAATTATCATTACCATTAACTCAAAGGATGTATCACAGACACTAAATACACAGGTGTGATAGAAAATAACCCATTTTATTAATTATAGTCAAAATTATAATTTTGCCCCTAGAAGTGTATTACAAGTGTCAGCCAATTCTGGCTTCTAGGGCACGTATATCTAACAATCTCCCACTTGTCCTAAAGCCAATTGGCTACAAGTCTAAGTCCCATCTTCTCAAGGTGGGCTTCGATCTTCTGCTGGCCCAACGGCTTTGTAAGTGGGTCTGCCACATTATCTGCGAAGTTGACTCTCTTGACCTCAACGTAACCTTTCTCAAGGTAATCGTGGATGAGATGATATCGCTGTTTGCTAGGAACTCTTCTAGCACAAACAGTCTGCCAGATGTCGACTTTCGATCATCTATATCAGACATGAAGTCCGAGTCTGTGTATCCCTGGACTTGGAGTTCTCCATTACCAAAGACCAACATCATATCCTTAGTTCTTCTCAAGTACTTAAGGATACATTTCACAGAAGTCCAGTGTTCTTCACCTGGATTTGACTGATATCTGCTTGTGACACTCACAGCATGGGCTATATCAGGTCGTGTACATAGCATGGCATACATGAGGCTCCCTATTGCAGAAGCATAAGGGATCTTGCTCATGCATTCTATTTCCTCAGGTGTGCTGGGGCACATCTTCTTGGAAAGATGAATACCATGTCTGAAGGGTATTAATCCCCTCTTAGAGTTTTCCATACTAAACCTCTTTAGTACTTCCTCTATGTACATCTTCTGTGAAAGTCCTAGCATCCTATTCGGTCTATCCCTATAGACCTTAATTCCTAGAATAAAGGATGCTTCACCTAGGTCTTTCATGGAGAATTCCTTGGACAACCACATCTTGACTGATGTCAACATGGGAATATCATTCCCAATAAGGAGGATGTCATCCACATACAATATGAGGAAGACAACAGTGCTCCCACTGACCCTTTTGAAAACACATGGTTCCTCTTCATTTTTGATGAAACCAAACTTTTTGATCACATCATTGAAACGAGTGTTCCAGCTCCGAGATGCTTGCTTAAGTCCATATATGGACCTTTGCAGCTTGCAAACCTTGTGATCAGTATCACTGGATGTGAAACCTAGCGGCTGTTCCATATAGATATCTTCCTCAAGATATCCATTTAGGAATGCCGTTTTCACATCCATTTGCCATATTTCATAATCGAAATAGGCTGCAACAGCAAGCAATGTGCGGATGGATTTTAGCATAGCTACCGGGGAAAAGGTATCCTGATAGTCAATGCCTTCGTGTTGACTATAACCTTTTGCCACCTAGTCTAGCCTTGAATGTCTCCACATTCCCATCTGCACCAATCTTTCTCTTGAAGATCCATTTACACCCAATAGGTACTATACCTTCTGGTGGATCTACCAAGGTCCAGACTTGGTTTGAGTGCATCGAGTCGAATTTCTGACTTCATTGCCTCAAGCCATTTCTCGGAGTCGATATCTGATATCGCCTCGTTGTAGGTTTTGGGATCATCACCATGAGCACCATTACCTATGAGGAACATTTTCCTCTACGTTCCTCTGAAATAATACCTAAGTATCTTTCAGGGGGACGGAAACTCTTTCCGATCTACGAGGTGGAGGAGGTAGTGTTCTTATTGGCTCAACCTGATTTGGTTCCACTTGGTCCTTAGCTCGTTCCACTTGTGAGACTTTCTCATCAAGCTTAATCTGCTTTTCCAATGCCGCTATCTTGAATAAACTATTTTTCAAGAAAGATGGCATGTCGACTCACAATCACATTGTGGTCTTCTGGAATGTAGAAATAGTATCCTAATGACTCTTTAGGATATCCTATGAATCGAGCTCTGAAGGACCTAAACTCTAACTTGTCCGCTTGTTGTCTTTTGACATAAGCCGGACAACCCCAAATTCTGAGATGACTCAGACTTGGTTTCTTACCGTGCCATATCTCATACGGTGTGGTAGGAACGGTTTTAGAGGGAACCCTATTCAGTAAATAGATTGAAGTTAATAATGAATGTCCCCAAAGAAAATCAGGGAGGTCTGTGAAGCTCATCATGGATCGAACCATATCCAATAGAGTCCGATTTCTCCGTTCTGAAACCCGTTGAGTTGAGGTGTTCCTGGTGGAGTCCATTGAGAGACTATGCCATTTTCCTTAAGATAGTCTAGGAATTCCCGGCTAAGGTATTCACCTCCTCGATCTGATCGAAGAACCTTAATGGGTTTTCCAGTTTGTTTTTTCTACTTCATGTCTGAATTCTTTGAACTTTTCAAAAGCTTCAGACTTATGTCTCATAAGATACACATACCCATACCTAGACAGATCATCGGTAAAGGTAATGAAGTAGACAAAATTGCCTCTAGCCGGCACATCAAATGGGCCGCACACATCAGTATGTACTAGGGCAAGGAGATCTGTGGCCCTCTCCCCATGTCCAACAAAAGGGAGTTTAGTCATTTTGCCTTGAAGACAAGATTCACAAGTTGGATATGACTCAAAAAGTCAATGGACTCAATAGCCCATTTTTCTCCAATTTGTTAATCCTATCTTCTGCTATATGACCTAATCTCAGGTGCCATAGATATCTGTCATTTGGACTATCCCTAGGTCGTTTGGCATTCACGTTTTGCTCGATAGTTAAAAATAGGTACATCAATATGTAACTGATAAAGACCATTAATAAGGAAAACCATTTGCAATTTTATTTCTTTCATAAAGAATGTTACAATGGTCCTTAAAGAAGGTGAATCACATAACCTTCTTGTGCTAAGCATGAAACAGAAATCAAATTCCTGCTAGCTGCAGGCACATAATAACAGTCTTTTAAAACTAAGTCTAAACCAGATGGTAATCGCAAGAGGGTATGTTCCCACGGCTACTGCAGCAACTCTTGCTCCATTACCGATGCGTAGGATCATGTCTCCATCCCTCAGCCTCCTGCTATCCTCAAGACCCTGCATAGAAGTGCACAGATGAGCACTAGAACCAGAGTCAAGCACCCAACTGGATGCAGAAGAAACCGTAAGGTAGACTCAATAACGAGCATACCTCCAGAAGGACCTTCCTTCTTGTTCTTCAGGGTGGCCAGGTAAGTAGGGCAGTTCCGCTTCCAATGGCCGTCGCTGTTGCAATGGAAACACTTTCCTTTGCCATCGACCTTCTTCTTCGGTTCTGCCTTCTTCTTCTTTGATCCTTCCACCTTTTGCTTTTTCACAGACTTCTTTTTCTTTCCATAAGACTTTCTTTTGGAAGAAGTCCGTTCCATAGCAAGAACTGAGCCTTTAGAACCTTTCATAGAAAGCTCAGCGGTAACCAGCATATTCATTAACTCGGCCAAGGAATTCTGAAGTTTATGCATGTGGTAATTCATGATGAATTGCCCATATGCATCAGTCAAGGATTGCAGAATAATATCGTTCTGCAGGTCCAAGTCCAACTTCACACCGAGCTTCTCAAGCTCTTCCATGTCCTTGATCATTGTCAGACAGTGATCTTGGACTGACTGCCCATCACGCATCTTAGCCTTAAAAAGTCATTTTGTGACTTGATATTTGGCTGCGCGACTCTGTTCACCAAACATCTCCTGTAGGTGAGCCAACATTTGGCGAGCAGTCCCGATATCTTCATGTTGGCGCTGGAGCTCATCAGACATCGAGCCCAACATGTAGTATCTGGCCTTATTGTCTTCGTCAATCCATTTTTCCAGAGACGCTCTCTGTTCAGTGGATGGACGAGCTGGTAAGGTGGGAGGGTCCTGGTCCAAAACATGTGTTAACTTCTCTGAAACCCAAAATAATTTTGTAGTTCCTGAGCCAATCTTTATAATTGGGTCCAGTCAGTCTATGTGTGTCTAGGATACGTGCCAGTGGGTTGGACGCAGACATTTTCCTGTAGAGAGTCAAAGATTCTAGTTAGATACTGTAATTTTGACTTGACCAATTTGTTTAGGGATTTTATTTTTAAACAAATTAGCTCCCACTATTTTCTCGGATCCCTACACTCCCTCTGTAGAGATGCGAAAATCTCCGCGATTGAATGATTTCTAGTGGGTGGTGCGGTCTCACCAACTGACTCATCACCTCACCTAACAGTTATTGGTGATGGGTTAGCCAATGAGTGAACAACTCTTGTTCAATGATTCTCTAATCATGGTGCACCCAAACTTGGTCTCTAATTCATGAATCTCACCGTATCCGGAATATTGATCCACTCCTTAGTTAAGTCAGACCCACCATTTGCATAGACTGGGTTCCTAATTGGGTCTCTCACCGTATCCAGAATATTGAGCCCAACTCATCCTCCAGCCCATAGCATCCAATGCCTAATAGACATGGTTGCGTCTTCCCGGTGCAACTGAGCCACTGTATCCAGCCGAGAACAATCAACCCCGGGAAGGGCCCGCACGTCTACAATGGTGGAAGACCTCAGACTTAATCTTTTCTTAGGGAGAATTGATTCAGGTCTCATTAAACTAGACTTGGCTTAGTCATAACAATTATGACTAACCTAGTGGCATGGGTCAGCTCGGATTATTGACCACCTCAGATCAGAACTGTGTCAACAGATATGGCCAGGTAAGTGAGACCGGTGGAAGGAATATGCCGTTAACTCGTACAAGAACGCATTCAGGTCGAGTAGCTTCCAATTAAAAACCAGTCGGTCGTCTGTGCCAAACTTACCTTAGACACCAAATTGTTGAGTCAGAACCAATTGGGTTAGCCTACAATCCAGACTCTAACCTCTGAGCCTAATTAGGTCTTGCTTGATCGTGACTCGATCTTGACCCAGACTTAATCCTATTAGGCTGGTCAATTTAAGCATTGTTGATCCCATCTAACCAACTCTTGATTCGGTTTGATCAACCGCTTAGACCTAATTGAGCTACCCAAGCCCGAACCCAGTATTATGAATATGTCTTAGATCTAAAATTCTCAATTTTAGACCTAATTGATATTCCATAAACTTAATTCTTAATTAAGTTGGGTTCATAAACAAAATATGCACAATAAATCCTAGGGTTTCAGGATCTAGGGTTTTGCAGAAAGTAAGTTTTGGGTTTCTGATTAAGGACGAACACGCAGCACCCCTACACGTCATAAGAACACCCCATCGAATGGGAAGAGAGGGCCTTTAAACCCTTCTTCGTTCTTATGACCGGACGGCCAAGAGGAACGCCTTAATCAGGAACATGTAAATCTACAAAACAGTTATAGATCTATATCATATATCTCATATACAAATTTAGATCTAATCAAGGCATATTTTGCATACATCTCATGTATCAAATCATGCATATTTTCAGATCTAAATTATCTCATAATAATCTAAAAAATTAGATTTAAATTGATCTAATCAAAATAAATTTTAATCTAGACAATTATGTAGAACTATTCTACAACTAGTCTAGTCATGCATCTATCATATCTCATATGATATTTAAAATTAAATAATTTTTTATTTGCTGTTTATCAGATGTTATTATAACACTTATAATATCAAAAAATAGTAAATAAGAAGATCTAAAATATGATTTAATCAGATTAAATCAAAGACATGCAAAACTATTCTATAGAACTATTCTATTCTAGAACTAGTCATGCATATCTTCATGTTCTTAGATCCAAATCATTTAATTTTAATTTTTTCTGATTTCAGATCTGATCACATCTCATGTGACATCTGAAAATCACTTTATTTTCTAATTAAAATAAAATTAAAATTAGATCTAAACAATTTTAGAACCATGGCTCTGATACCAGTTGAAGGGAAAATCCTGATTTCCCGGTCCAGGTTCGTCCAGATCTGATTAGATCAAGAGATATATTTCAAAAATTTTCTCTTGATCTCAATCAGATCTTGATATATTTTAGATCTGATTCTTATTATTTTAATAAATAAAATAAAACAAGATAAATTAAATCAAATTTAATTTACCTGATTTGGGTAATCCTATTACCCTGTAGATGATCCTGATTGCAGCGGAAGGTTCTGGATCTAAGCCACGCAAGCGCCTGGCCTCTACCGGTATCCACTCGGGTTGGATCTGGAGATCCTCTTCTTCTCTATCACACCTCCAAAAATCAGATCTGGATCTGATCTGGAGGATCTTCAAAACTCTTTTGAAGATCTGCAGTCGTCCTTTTGCAGCAGCGCAGCCTTCTTGCTTTTGATCGCCTTTCCTTGATCTGAATCGCACCAACCTAAATCCAAAACACTTTTGGACGTGGAGAGCAAGGGGAGAAGAGACTATGGCATGGAGAAGGAGGGGAGAGGCAGCCTTGGGGCGTGTCTAATTTCATTTGAATTAGGGTTGGGCGCAGGGTCTTATTTATAGACCTCTTGTGATCCAACTCCTCTTCCTCTCAACCAATCACAACCCTTTGTGAAATCAGATCTAAATCTGATTGGTTGAAATAGAGACCCCTGGATTCCTCCTTAGAGGGCGTCTAAGACCAGTCAAACTAGATTCTTAGTAGAACTCTGATTGGAATCCAAAAGGGAGGTGGAGTCCTTGTCCAACAAGGACTCCTAGGCGCCTCCAACTTGGGCTCACGCCACCCTTGGCGTGCGCCCTTCTCCTTGCCAGGTTCTGGCAGGGGGACAGGCCCCCAC
>QRFJ01001300.1:28561-50989 GCA_006176705.1 Cocos nucifera | reverse complement strand
TAATTAGACTACCCAATCAGGTACTTTAAATTAAATCTAATTTAATTTTAATTTTTAATTTTTAATATTAGAACACTATAATTAGATCTAATAACTCTTATATTTGATCAAATCATTTAAAATTTTTTTAAAAAATCTTTCTCAGAGCTGATCAGATCTGCACGATCCTATGGTGGAAAATAGTATTTTTTCTTCAACTGGTATTAGAGTCAGGTTAACAGTTCTTTGGATCTATCTTAGATCTGATTTAATTTTTATTTATAATATAATATTAAAAGATTTTAGATATCATATCAAATATGATTAGATTTAAAATTAAAAAATTAAAAATTAAATAATTTAGACCTAATATGTATGAGATGCATAACTAGACTAGGTATAGTATAGTTCTATGTGTAGTCTAGTATGATCATATATTTAATTTAATTAAACATAATTTTAGATCTATTTAATTTTTATTTTTTTGATTTTATAATTATTATAATCATATCTAAAAATAGAAAATAAATTTTTAATTTTTAATTTATTCATATGAGATATGAAAGATGCATTTAGACTAGTCATAGAATAGTTCTATAAGATCTAGAATAGTTTTAATTTTGATATGACCAAATTTAAAATTTTATTTTTTAGATTTAATATATGATATTTCAGATATGAAAGTATGCCTATTGATGATAAATGAGATGTATGCAATGAAGGGAAAATCCTGATTTCCCGGTCCAGGTTCGTCCAGATCTGATTAGATCAAGAGATATATTTCAAAAATTTTCTCTTGATCTCAATCAGATCTTGATATGTTTCAGATCTGATTCTTATTATTTTAATAAATAAAATAAAATAAGATAAATTAAATCAAATTTAATTTACCTGATTTGGGTAATCCTATTACCCTGTAGATGATCCTGATTGCAGCGGAAGGTTCTGGATCTTAGCCACGCAAGCGCCTGGCCTCTACCGGTATCCACTCGGGTTGGATCTGGAGATCCTCTTCTTCTCTATCACACCTCCAAAAATCAGATCTGGATCTGATCTGGAGGATCTTCAAAACTCTTTTGAAGATCTGCAGTCGTCCTTTTGCAGCAGCGCAGCCTTCTTGCTTTTGATCGCCTTTCCTTGATCTGAATCGCACCAACCTAAGTCCAAAACTCTTTTGGACGTGGAGAGCAAGGGGAGAAGAGACTATGGCATGGAGAAGGAGGGGAGAGGCAGCCTTGGGGCGTGTCTAATTTCATTAGAATTAGGGTTGGGCGCAGGGTCTTATTTATAGACCTCTTGTGATCCAACTCCTCTTCCTCTCAACCAATCACAACCCTTTGTGAAATCAGATCTAAATCTGATTGGTTGGAATAGAGACCCCTGGATTCCTCCTTAGAGGGCGCCTAAGACCAGTCAAACTGGATTCTTAGTAGAACTCTGATTGGAATCCAAAAGGGAGGTGGAGTCCTTGTCCAACAAGGACTCCTAGGCGCCTCCTACTTGGGCTCACGCCACCCTTGGCGTGCGCCCTTCTCCTTGCCAGGTTCTGGCAGGGGGACAGGCCCCCACCAGCTCTCCAATAGGTGCATGACATGTGGTCAAAAGTCAAAGGGTCAATGGTCAACGTTTGACCAGTCAAAGGTAGACTTTTGACCAAAGTCAAAGAACAAGAAATGGCAGGTGACCAAAAATGGCAGGTAATGTCTTACAAATAAGACAACCTATTCTGACTTGGACAACCTCCAGTCAGACCATATGAAGGCCTCTGATTGAGCACAAACTCCTTTGGCTCAGTCAGGACAACTTATTTATGATAGTAAAAGAAGAACGTTAGGTTCAATCGAGTGCTAGCACGATTTCCTTGAACCTAATTGAATCTCATTCAGATCAATTGAACTAGATCAGTTCAATTGATGATCACCAGATTCAAACCCTTGTTTGTGTGACCCAGTTAGGTTCAGTTCTGTATGGTAATGGGATATGTCATGATCTCTATCATAGACATCATCGAAACTCCTTTCGATGGATCAGAACTCTTCTGATTCGAACAGCTAGAATGATCGATCATCTAAATCATTCTAATTGCTCCCAAAATCCACCAGTGACACCTAGCAGTATATGGTGGCAACCCATCAGAGCTGAATGCGAACCTCTTGGTGCAGCTACCTGTGTGATTAAGTTCTTCTATCTTGAGCCCCGATCAGATTAGGGTTAAGGTGAACTCGTCAAACCCTAGTCTCTGTCATATGATGTAATCATTCGATTCGAGTCCAATGTGAAAATCTAAATAGAAACTCTTTCTATTATTTCACTCTGCCATGGCCATGGGCTTCTGGACTTGATTCTCATGATCATCATAGGGCTGCTCCTCTACCACCGAGGTAGATAGATTCCCATCTTGATGCAATCCAGTTCCTACAATGAACATGCTATAGCCAACATACACCTCAGGGTTCCATATGGCTAGGAGACCGAGTAATGGTGTAGTCAAACTATAACACCCTCAAGGTGAACTGCCGATGCATCTCAGGTCAAAGAACCAGACACACTACTGCAGCATCGAGTCAGTCATTGACGAGAAGGTAGACTTCCTAATGACTACTCGAGGTGGTCACGCTCAGTGCCCTCGTTCTCTAACGAGTACCTGTACTCTCGCTCCGGTGTCTCCACACCGTAGACTCAAGACTCATCTACTAAAGAGAAGCGATCGTACACCAACCTTCCGGATCAATCACCATCCTCGTGATGATCCTATGGTCGGGAGCTGTTTATGAGTTAATAATGATTATTCATGTCTTAAATTTTCAACTCTTGAAAATATGAATTATCATTACCATTAACTCAAAGGATGTATCACAGACACTAAATACACAGGTGTGATAGAAAATAACCCATTTTATTAATTATAGTCAAAATTATAATTTTGCCCCTAGAAGTGTATTACAAGTGTCAGCCAATTCTGGCTTCTAGGGCACATATATCTAACAATCTCCCACTTGTCCTAAAGCCAATTGGCTACAAGTCTAAGTCCCATCTTCTCAAGGTGGGCTTCGATCTTCTGCTGGCCCAACGGCTTTGTAAGTGGGTCTGCCACATTATCTGCGGAGTTGACTCTCTTGACCTCAACGTAACCTTTCTCAAGGTAATCGCGGATGAGATGATATCGCCGCTCAATGTGCTTGGACTTCTGGTGAGACCTCGGCTCCTTAGCAAGGGCTATGGCGCCATTGTTGTCGCAGTAAAGAGGAATGGCATCTGATGGCATTACTCCAATTTCTGCAGCAAACTTCTTGTACCAGAATGCTTCCTTTGCAGCCTCTGATGCAGCTATATATTCTGCTTCCATGGTGGAATCTGCTATCACAGTTTGCTTGGAACTCTTCCAGCTGACAGCTCCACCATTGCACACAAACAGACTTCCAGATGTCGACTTTCGATCATCTATATCAGACATGAAGTCCGAGTCTGTGTATCCTTGAACTTGGAGTTCTCCATTACCAAAGACCAACATCATATCCTTAGTTCTTCTCAAGTACTTAAGGATACATTTCACAGAAGTCCAGTGTTCTTCACCTGGATTTGACTGATATCTGCTTGTGACACTCACAGCATGGGCTATATCAGGTCGTGTACATAGCATGGCATACATGAGGCTCCCTATTGCAGAAGCATAAGGGATCTTGCTCATGCGTTCTATTTCCTCAGGTGTGCTGGGGCACATCTTCTTGGAAAGATGAATACCATGTCTGAAGGGTATTAATCCCCTCTTAGAGTTTTCCATACTAAACCTCTTTAGTACTTCCTCTATGTACATCTTCTGTGAAAGTCCTAGCATCCTATTCGGTCTATCCCTATAGACCTTAATTCCTAGAATAAAGGATGCTTCACCTAGGTCTTTCATGGAGAATTCCTTGGACAACCACATCTTGACTGATGTCAACATGGGAATATCATTCCCAATAAGGAGGATGTCATCCACGTACAATACGAGGAAGACAACAGCGCTCCCACTGACCCTTTTGAAAACACATGGTTCCTCTTCATTTTTGATGAAACCAAACTTTTTGATCACATCATTGAAACGAGTGTTCCAGCTCCGAGATGCTTGCTTAAGTCCATATATGGACCTTTGCAGCTTGCAAACCTTGTGATCAGTATCACTGGATGTGAAACCTAGCGGCTGTTCCATATAGATATCTTCCTCAAGATATCCATTTAGGAATGCCGTTTTCACGTCCATTTGCCATATTTCATAATCGAAATAGGCTGCAACAGCAAGCAATGTGCGGATGGATTTTAGCATAGCTACCGGGGAAAAGGTATCCTGATAGTCAATGCCTTCACGTTGACTATAACCTTTTGCCACCAGTCTAGCCTTGAATGTCTCCACATTCCCATCTGCACCAATCTTTCTCTTGAAGATCCATTTACACCCAATAGGTACTATACCTTCTGGTGGATCTACCAAGGTCCAGACTTGGTTTGAGTGCATCGAGTCGATCTCTGACTTCATTGCCTCAAGCCATTTCTCGGAGTCGATATCTGATATCGCCTCGTTGTAGGTTTTGGGATCATCACCATGAGCACCATTACCTATGAGGAACATTTCCTCTACGTCCTCTGAAATAATACCTAAGTATCTTTCAGGGGGACGGGAAACTCTTTCCGATCTACGAGGTGGAGGAGGTAGTGTTCTTATTGGCTCAACCTGATTTGGTTCCACTTGGTCCTTAGCTCGTTCTGCTTGTGAGACTTTCTCATCAAGCTTAATCTGCTTTCCAATGCCACTATCTTGAATAAACTATTTTTCAAGAAATATGGCATGTCGACTCACAATCACATTGTGGTCTTCTGGAATGTAGAAATAGTATCCTAATGACTCTTTAGGATATCCTATGAATCGAGCTCTAAAGGACCTAAACTCTAACTTGTCCGCTTGTTGTCTTTTGACATGAGCCGGACAACCCCAAATTCTGAGATGACTCAGACTTGGTTTCTTACCGTGCCATATCTCATACGGTGTGGTAGGAACGGTTTTAGAGGGAACCCTATTCAGTAAATAGATTGAAGTTAATAATGAATGTCCCCAAAGGAAATCAGGGAGGTCTGTGAAGCTCATCATGGATCGAACCATATCCAATAGAGTCCGATTTCTCCGTTCTGAAACCCCGTTGAGTTGAGGTGTTCCTGGTGGAGTCCATTGAGAGACTATGCCATTTTCCTTAAGATAGTCTAGGAATTCCCGGCTAAGGTATTCACCTCCTCGATCTGATCGAAGAACCTTAATGGGTTTTCCAGTTTGTTTTTCTACTTCATGTCTGAATTCTTTGAACTTTTCAAAAGGCTTCAGACTTATGTCTCATAAGATACACATACCCATACCTAGACAGATCATCGGTAAAGGTAATGAAGTAGACAAAATTGCCTCTAGCCGGCACATCAAATGGGCCGCACACATCAGTATGTACTAGGGCAAGGAGATCTGTGGCCCTCTCCCCATGTCCAACAAAAGGGAGTTTAGTCATTTTGCCTTGAAGACAAGATTCACAAGTTGGATATGACTCAAAAGTCAATGGACTCAATAGCCCATTTTTCTCCAATTTGTTAATCCTATCTTCTGCTATATGACCTAATCTCAGGTGCCATAGATATCTGTCGTTTGGACTATCCCTAGGTCGTTTGGCATTCACGTTTTGCTCGATAGTTAAAATAGGTACATCAATATGCAACTGATAAAGACCATTAACAAGGAAATCATTTGCAATTTTATTTCTTTCATAAAGAATGTTACAATGGTCCTTAAAGAAGGTGATCACATAACCTTCTTGTGCTAAGCATGAAACAGAAATCAAATTCCTGCTAGCTGCAGGCACATAATAACAGTCTTTTAAAACTAAGTCTAAACCAGATGGTAATCGCAGAGGGTATGTTCCCACGGCTACTGCAGCAACTCTTGCTCCATTACCGATGCGTAGGATCATGTCTCCATCCCTCAGCCTCCTGCTATCCTCAAGACCCTGCATAGAAGTGCACAGATGAGCACTAGAACCAGAGTCAAGCACCCAACTGGATGCAGAAGAAACCGTAAGGTTAGACTCAATAACGAGCATACCTCCAGAAGGACCTTCCTTCTTGTTCTTCAGGGTGGCCAGGTAAGTAGGGCAGTTCCGCTTCCAATGGCCGTCGCTGTTGCAATGGAAACACTTTCCTTTGCCATCGACCTTCTTCTTCGGTTCTGCCTTCTTCTTCTTTGATCCTTCCACCTTTTGCTTTTTCACAGACTTCTTTTTCTTTCCATAAGACTTTCTTTTGGAAGAAGTCCGTTCCATAGCAAGAACTGAGCCTTTAGAACCTTTCATAGAAAGCTCAGCGGTAACCAGCATATTCATCAACTCGGCCAAGGAATTTTGAAGTTTATGCATGTGGTAATTCATGATGAATTGCCCATATGCATCAGTCAAGGATTGCAGAATAATATCGTTCTGCAGATCCAAGTCCAACTTCACACCGAGCTTCTCAAGCTCTTCCATGTCCTTGATCATTGTCAGACAGTGATCTTGGACTGACTGCCCATCACGCATCTTAGCCTTAAAAAGTCATTTTGTGACTTGATATTTGGCTGCGCGACTCTGTTCACCAAACATCTCCTGCAGGTGAGCCAACATTTGGCGAGCAGTCCCGATATCTTCATGTTGGCGCTGGAGCTCATCAGACATCGAGCCCAACATGTAGTATCTGGCCTTATTGTCTTCGTCAATCCATTTTTCCAGAGACGCTCTCTGTTCAGTGGATGGACGAGCTGGTAAGGTGGGAGGGTCCTGGTCCAAAACATGTGTTAACTTCTCTGAACCCAAAATAATTTTGTAGTTCCTGAGCCAATCTTTATAATTGGGTCCAGTCAGTCTATGTGTGTCTAGGATACGTGCCAGTGGGTTGGACGCAGACATTTTCCTGTAGAGAGTCAAAGATTCTAGTTAGATACTGTAATTTTGACTTGACCAATTTGTTTAGGGATTTTATTTTTAAACAAATTAGCTCCCACTATTTTCTCGGATCCCTACACTCCCTCTGTAGAGATGCGAAAATCTCCGCGATTGATGATTTCTAGTGGGTGGTGCGGTCTCACCAACTGACTCATCACCTCACCTAACAGTTATTGGTGATGGGTTAGCCAATGAGTGAACAACTCTTGTTCAATGATTCTCTAATCATGGTGCACCCAAACTTGGTCTCTAATTCATGAATCTCACCGTATCCGGAATATTGATCCACTCCTTAGTTAAGTCAGACCCACCATTTGCATAGACTGGGTTCCTAATTGGGTCTCTCACCGTATCCGGAATATTGAGCCCAACTCATCCTCCAGCCCATAGCATCCAATGCCTAATAGACATGGTTGCGTCTTCCCGGTGCAACTGAGCCACTGTATCCAGCCGAGAACAATCAACCCCGGGAAGGGCCCGCACGTCTACAATGGTGGAAGACCTCGGACTTAATCTTTTCTTAGGGAGAATTGATTCAGGTCTCATTAAACTAGACTTGGCTTAGTCATAACAATTATGACTAACCTAGTGGCATGGGTCAGCTCGGATTATTGACCACCTCAGATCAGAACTGTGTCAACAGATATGGCCAGGTAAGTGAGACCGGTGGAAGGAATATGCCGTTAACTCGCACAAGAACGCATTCAGGTCGAGTAGCTTCCAATTAAAAACCAGTCGGTCGTCTGTGCCAAACTTACCTTAGACACCAAATTGTTGAGTCAGAACCAATTGGGTTAGCCTACAATCCAGACTCTAACCTCTGAGCCTAATTAGGTCTTGCTTGATCGTGACTCGATCTTGACCCAGACTTAATCCTATTAGGCTGGTCAATTTAAGCATTGTTGATCCCATCTAACCAACTCTTGATTCGGTTTGATCAACCGCTTAGACCTAATTGAGCTACCCAAGCCCGAACCCAGTATTATGAATATGTCTTAGATCTGAAATTCTCAATTTTAGACCTAATTAATATTCCATAAACTTAATTCTTAATTAAGTTGGGTTCATAAACAAAATATGCACAATAAATCCTAGGGTTTCAGGATCTAGGGTTTTGCAGAAAGTAAGTTTTGGGTTTCTGATTAAGGACGAACACGCAGCACCCCTACACGTCATAAGAACACCCCATCGAATGGGAAGAGAGGGCCTTTAAACCCTTCTTCGTTCTTATGACCGGACGGCCAAGAGGAACGCCTTAATCAGGAACATGTAAATCTACAAAACAGTTATAGATCTATATCATATATCTCATATACAAATTTAGATCTAATCAAGGCATATTTTGCATACATCTCATGTATCAAATCATGCATGTTTTCAGATCTAAATTATCTCATAATAATCTAAAAAATTAGATTTAAATTGATCTAATCAAAATAAATTCTAATCTAGACAATTATGTAGAACTATTCTACAACTAGTCTAGACATGCATCTATCATATCTCATATGATATTTAAAATTAAATAATTTTTATTTGCTGTTTATCAGATGTTATTATAACACTTATAATATCAGAAAATAGTAAATAAGAAGATCTAAAATATGATTTAATCAGATTAAATCAAAGACATGCAAAACTATTCTATAGAACTATTCTATTCTAGAACTAGTCATGCATATCTTCATGTTCTTAGATCCAAATCATTTAATTTTAATTTTTCTGATTTCAGATCTGATCACATCTCATGTGACATCTGAAATCACTTTATTTTCTAATTAAAATAAAATTAAAATCAGATCTAAACAATTTAGAACCATGGCTCTGATACCAGTTGAAGGGAAATCCTGATTTCCCGGTCCAGGTTCGTCCAGATCTGATTAGATCAAGAGATATATTTCAAAAATTTTCTCTTGATCTCAATCAGATCTTGATATATTTTAGATCTAATTCTTATTATTTTAATAAATAAAATAAAATAAGATAAATTAAATCAAATTTAATTTACCTGATTTGGGTAATCCTATTACCCTGTAGATGATCCTGATTGCAGCGGAAGGTTCTGGATCTTAGCCACGCAAGCGCCTGGCCTCTACCGGTATCCACTCGGGTTGGATCTGGAGATCCTCTTCTTCTCTATCACACCTCCAAAAATCAGATCTGGATCTGATCTGGAGGATCTTCAAAACTCTTTTGAAGATCTGCAGTCGTCCTTTTGCAGCAGCGCAGCCTTCTTGCTTTTGATCGCCTTTCCTTGATCTGAATCGCACCAACCTAAGTCCAAAACTCTTTTGGACGTGGAGAGCAAGGGGAGAAGAGACTATGGCATGGAGAAGGAGGGGAGAGGCAGCCTTGGGGCGTGTCTAATTTCATTAGAATTAGGGTTGGGCGCAGGGTCTTATTTATAGACCTCTTGTGATCCAACTCCTCTTCCTCTCAACCAATCACAACCCTTTGTGAAATCAGATCTAAATCTGATTGGTTGGAATAGAGACCCCTGGATTCCTCCTTAGAGGGCGCCTAAGACCAGTCAAACTGGATTCTTAGTAGAACTCTGATTGGAATCCAAAAGGGAGGTGGAGTCCTTGTCCAACAAGGACTCCTAGGCGCCTCCTACTTGGGCTCACGCCACCCTTGGCGTGCGCCCTTCTCCTTGCCAGGTTCTGGCAGGGGGACAGGCCCCCACCAGCTCTCCAATAGGTGCATGACATGTGGTCAAAAGTCAAAGGGTCAATGGTCAACGTTTGACCAGTCAAAGGTAGACTTTTGACCAAAGTCAAAGAACAAGAAATGGCAGGTGACCAAAAATGGCAGGTAATGTCTTACAAATAAGACAACCTATTCTGACTTGGACAACCTCCAGTCAGACCATATGAAGGCCTCTGATTGAGCACAAACTCCTTTGGCTCAGTCAGGACAACTTATTTATGATAGTAAAAGAAGAACGTTAGGTTCAATCGAGTGCTAGCACGATTTCCTTGAACCTAATTGAATCTCATTCAGATCAATTGAACTAGATCAGTTCAATTGATGATCACCAGATTCAAACCCTTGTTTGTGTGACCCAGTTAGGTTCAGTTCTGTATGGTAATGGGATATGTCATGATCTCTATCATAGACATCATCGAAACTCCTTTCGATGGATCAGAACTCTTCTGATTCGAACAGCTAGAATGATCGATCATCTAAATCATTCTAATTGCTCCCAAAATCCACCAGTGACACCTAGCAGTATATGGTGGCAACCCATCAGAGCTGAATGCGAACCTCTTGGTGCAGCTACCTGTGTGATTCAGTTCTTCTATCTTGAGCCCCGATCAGATTAGGGTTAAGGTGAACTCGTCAAACCCTAGTCTCTGTCATATGATGTAATCATTCGATTCGAGTCCAATGTGAAAATCTAAATAGAAACTCTTTCTATTATTTCACTCTACCATGGCCATGGGATTTCTGGACTTGATTCTCATGATCATCATAGGGCTACTCCTCTACCACCGAGGTAGATAGATTCCATCTTGATGCAATCCAGTTCCTACAATGAACATGCTATAGCCAACATACACCTCAGGGTTCCATATGGCTAGGAGACCGAGTAATGGTGTAGTCAAACTATAACACCCTCAAGGTGAACTGCCGATGCATCTCAGGTCAAAGAACCAGACACACTACTGCAGCATCGAGTCAGTCATTGACGAGAAGGTAGACTTCCTAATGACTACTCGAGGTGGTCACGCTCAGTGCCCTCGTTCTCTAACGAGTACCTGTACTCTCGCTCCGGTGTCTCCACACCGTAGACTCAAGACTCATCTACTAAAGAGAAGCGATCGTACACCAACCTTTCGGATCAATCACCATCCTCGTGATGATCCTATGGTCGGAAGCTGTTTATGAGTTAATAATGATTATTCATGTCTTAAATTTTCAACTCTTGAAAATATGAATTATCATTACCATTAACTCAAAGGATGTATCACAGACACTAAATACACAGGTGTGATAGAAAACAACCCATTTTATTAATTATAGTCAAAATAACAATTTTGCCCCTGGAAGTGTATTACAAGTGTCAGCCAATTCTGGCTTCTAGGGCACATATATCTAACATGCAAGACATGTATTAGTTAGATCTTTTTATATGTGATATATGATCTAACTTGTTTTATAGTAAAAAATTATATTTTTGATTAAGGAATTTTCCATGGACATCTAGTCATAAGAATAAAGTAGGATTTAAATGCTCTCTCCTTCCATTCGATGGGGTGTTCTTATGGCGTGTAGGGGTGCTGCACGTTCGTCTTTAATCAAAAATCAGAACTTATTTTTCTGCAAAATCTTAGATCTTAAAATTCTAGGATTTCTATTATATGTTTTATTCATGAACCCAAAACTTAATTAAGAAATAAGATTATGAAATTAATTAGATTAAAAATTATGAATTTTTAGATCTAGGACATATTCATAAAATTAGGTTTGGGCTTGGATAGCTTAATTAGATCTAGCGGTTGATCAAACCGAATCAAGAGTTAGTTAGGTGAGATCAAAGAAAGCCTAGATTTGATCAGTCTAATAGGATTAAGTCTAGGTCAAGATCAAATCATATTAAGATGTGACTCGATCAAATCAAGATCTAATTTAGCTTCGTGATTCGAGCCTAAATTGTAGGCTAACTGAATTGGTTCTGATTCGATAATTTGGTATGTAAGGTAAGTTTGGCAGATATGATCGATTGGTTTTTAATTAGGAGCTACTCGATCTAAATGCATTCTTGTTGAGTTAATGGCATATCCCTTCCACCGATTTCACTTATCTGGCCATTTGTGTCAATCCAGTTTTGATTTGAGGTGGTTAACAATTCAAGCCAATCCATGCCATTAGGTTAGTCATAATTATTATGACTAAGTCAAGTCAAGTTTAAAGAGACCTAAATTAAATCTTTCTAAAAAAATATTAAGTCTAAGATCTTCCATCATTGTAGATGTGCGGATCCTTCTTGGGGTTGATTGTTCTTGATTGGATACAGTGGTTCAGTTGCACCAAAAAGTCGCAACCATGTCTATTAGACATTGGATGCTATGGATTGGAGGATGGATTGGGCTCAATATTCTAAATACGGTGAGGGACTCAATCAAGAATCCAATCTATGCAAATGATGGGTCTAACTTAACTAAGAAGTGAATCAATATTCCGGACATGGTGAGATTTATGAATTAGAGATCAAGTTTGGATGCACCATGATTAAAGAATCATTGGACAAGAGTTGTCCACTCATCAATTGACCCATCAGCAATAACTATTAGATGAGATGGTGAGTTAGTTGGTGGGATCGCACCATCCACTAGCAATCTATAATCATGGAGATTTTTGCATCTCTGCCAAGAGAGTGTAGAAATCTGAGTAAATAGTGGGAGCTAATTTATTTAAAAATAAAATTTTTAAATAAATTATTTAAGTCTAATTATAAAATCTAACTAGAAACTTTGACTCTCTATAGGAAAATGTTTGCATTTAATCTACTAGTCCGTATCCTAGACACCCATAGACTGACCAGATCAACTACAAGGATTGGCTCTAAAACTTTAAAATTATTTTGGATTTTGAAAAGTTGACTTATGTGTTGGAACAGAATCGTCCCACCTTACCAGTCCGTCCATCCACTGAACAGAGAGAATCTCTCGAGAAGTGGACGAATTAAGATAACAAAGCCAGGTATTACATATTGGGCTCGATGTCTAATAAGCTCTAGCGCCAACATGAAAACATTAAGACTGGCCACCAAATATTGGCTCACCTGCAAGAGTTGTTTAGTAAACAGAGTTGCGCAGCCAAATATCAAGTCACTAAAAGATTTTTTAAGACTCAAATGCATGATGGACAGTCAGTCCAAGATCATTGTCTTATAATGATCAAGGACTTGAAAGAGCTTGAGAAGCTTGATATCTTAGATTAGGATCTGCAGACTGATATAATTCTGCAGTCCTTGACTGATGCGTATGGGTAGTTCATCATAAACTATCATATGCATAAACTTCAGAATACTTTGGCTGAGCTCATGAATATGCTGGTTACTACTGAGCTTTCTATGAAAAGTTCTAAAGGCTCAATACTTGCTGTGGAGTAGACTCCTTCCAAGAGAAAGTCTTTTGGAAAGAAGAAGAAGTCTGTGAAGAAGTGGAAGGTGAATGATGAGAAGAAGAAGAAGACAGAGTCGAAGAAGAAGGCTGCTGACAAAGAAAAATATTTTCATTGCAACACTAACGGCCATTGAAAGTGGAACTATCTTCTTTACCTGACTAGCCTGAAGAACAAGAAGGAGGCAGGTCCTTCTAGAGGTATGCTCATTATAGAATCTAATCTTATGATTTTTTCTACATCTAGTTGGATGCTTGACTCTGGTTCTAGTACTCACTTATGCACTTTTATGTAGGGACTTGAGGATAGTAGGAGGCTGGGGGATGGTGAAATGATCCTATGCATTGAAAATGGAGCAAGAGTTGCTACTGTGGTCATCGAAACCTACCCTCCGCGATTACCATCAGGATTAGACTTAGTACTTAGGGATAATTTTTATGTGCCTACAGCAAGCAGAAATTTAATTTCTATTTCATATTTAGCACTAAAAAGCTATATAATTAGTTTTCTTAAGGACCATTATAATATTCTTTATGAAAGAAATAAAATTGTAAGTGGTTTTGTTATAAATGATCTCTATCAGTTACATATTGATGTTTCTATTTTTAATATGGAGCAAAACATGAATGCCATAGGATCAAAGTGGTCTAGGGATAATCTAAACGATAGGTATCTTAGGCACCTTAAGCCAGGTCATATAGCTAAAGATAGGGTTAACAAATTGAAGAAATTCGGGCTATTGTGTTTGTTGACTTTCAAGTCATATCCAATTTATGAATCATGCCTTCATGGCAAAATAACCAAGCTTCCTTTTATGGGATATGGGGAAAGGGCCATAGACCTACTTGCCCTAGTATATACTGATGTATGCGGTCCATTTGATATGCCAGCCAGGGATAATTACATCTACTTCATCACCTTTACTGATGATTTATCTCGGTATGGATATGTGTATTTAATGCGACACAAATTTGAAGCTTTTAAAAAGTTTAAGGAATTCAAACTCGAAGTAGAAAAATAAACAAAAAAATTTATTAAGATTCTTCGATCAAATCGAGGAGGTGAATTTCTAGACTATCTTAAGGACAATGGCATAGTCTCATAATAGACTCCACCCGAAACACCTCAACTCAACAAAATTTTAGAATGGAGAAACTAGATTCTATTAGATATGGTTTGATCCATGATGAGCTTCATGAACCTTCCTGAGTTTCTTTAGGGACATAGTCTGTGGACCGCTATATATCTATTGAATAGGATTCCATCTAAAACCATTCCTACCACACCATATGATATATGACATGGTAAGAAATCAAGTCTGAATCATCTCAGAATTTAGGATTGTCTGGCCCATATCAAGAGACAACAGACGAACAAATTAGAGTCCATGTTCTTTAGAGCTTGATTTATTGGATATCCTAAAGAGTCAGTAGGATATTTTTTCTATCTTTCAGAAGATCATAATGTGATTGTGAGTCGACATGCCATCTTTGTTAAAAAATAGTTTATTCAAGATAATGGCATCAGAAGATAGATTAGGCTCGAGGAGAAAGTCTCCCAAAAGCTACGAGCCAAGGAACCTATGGAACCCAATCAGATTAAGCCAGTCCAATCACTATCTCGTCCACCTCATAGATCAAAAAAGATTTTTCGTCCCCCTGAAAGGTACTTAGGTACTATTTTAGAGGACATAGAGGAAATGTTCCTCACAGGAAAAGAGGTTCATGGTGATGATCCCAAAACTTATGATGAGGCGATATCAGATATCGACTTTGAGAAATGGTTAGAGGCAATGAATTCAGAGATTGACTCAATGCACTCAAACTAAGTCTGGACCTTAGTAGATCCTCCTGAAGGTATAGTACCTATTGAATGCACGTGGATCTTCAAGAGAAAGATAGGTGCTGATGGAAATGTAGAGACATTCAAAGTAAGGCTCATAGCAAAAGGGTATAGTCAGTGCGATGGCATTGACTATCCGAATACTTTTTTGCCAGTAGCCATGCTCAAATCCATTTGCACATTGCTTGTTGTTGCAGTCTATTTCGATTATGAAATTTGGCAGATGGATGTAAAAATGGCATTCTTAAATGGATATCTTGAGAAAGATATCTATATGGAACAGCCGCTGGATTTCACATCCAGTGATACTGATCATAAGGTCTGCAAGCTGCAAAGGTCCATATGGACTTAAGCAAGCATCTCGGAGCTGAAATACTCATTTCAACGATGTAATCAAATTATTTGGATTCATCAAGAATGAAGAGGAGCCCTATGTTTTCAAAATGATCAGTGAGAGCACTTTTGTCTTTCTCGTACTGTACGCGAATGACATTCTCCTAATTGGAAATGATATTTTCATATTGACTATAGTGAAAATACGGTTATCTAAAGAATTCTCTAAGAAAAATCTAGGAGAGGCATTCTTTATTCTAGAAATTAAGATCTATAGAGATAGACCAAATAGGATGCTTGGTTTCTCACAGAAGATGTACATAGAGGAGCTGCTAAAGAGGTTTAACATGAAAAACTCTAAGAGAGGATTGGTGCTCTTCAGACATGGCATTCATCTCTCCAAGAAGATGTGTCCCAACACACCCAAGAAGATTGAATGTATGAGGAAGATCCTTTATGCTTCAGTAATAGGAAGCCTCATGTATGCCATGCTATGTACATGACCTAATATTGCCCATGCTGAGTGTCACGAGTAGGTATTAGTCGAATCTAGGTGAAGAGCACTGGACTTCTGTGAAATATATTCTTATGTACTTGAGAAGGACTAAGGATATGTTTCTAGTCTTTGGTAATGGAGAACTATAGGTCTAGGGGTATATAGACTTAGATTTTATGTTTGATATAGATGATCAAAAGTCGACATCTGGAAGTCTATTTGTGTACAATGGTGGTGCTGTCAGCTGAAAAAATTTCAAGCAGACTGTGATAGCAGATTCCACTAAGGAAGCAGAGTACATCACTGCATCGAAAGCTATAAAGAAGGCATTTTGGTACAAGACGTTCGCCATAGAGCTCAGAGTGATGCCATCAGATGCTATATCTCTATACTGCGACAATAATAGCGCCATAGCCTTAGCTAAGCAGCCAAGGTTTCACCGAAAATCTAAGCACATCGAGCGGTGATAGCATCTCATCCACGATTACCTCGAGAAGGGATACATCGAGGTCAAGAGAGTCGACACTACAGATAATGCGGTTGACCCACTGACAAAGCCATTGAGCCAGTAGAAGATCAAAGCCCATCTTGAGAAGATGGAACTTAGATTTGTAGCCAATTGGCTTTAGGTCAAGTGGGAGTTTGTTAGATGTATGCCCTAGAAGCCAGATTGGCTATCACTTGTAATACACTTCTAAGGGCAATTTTATAATTTTGACTATAAATTAATAAATAGATTATTTTCTATCATAGTGTGTATTTAAAAGTGTCTGCGATACATCCTTTGAGTTAATGATAATGATAATTCATATTTTCAAGAGCTGAAAATTTAAGACATGAATTTTTATAATTAACTCATAACCTACTCCCGACCATAGGATCATCATGAGGATGGTGATCGATCCGAAAGGTTGGTGTACGATCACTTTCTTAGGATAGACGTGTCTTGAGTCTATGGTGTGGAGACACCAGAGTGAGAGTACAGGTACTCATTAGAGAAGGAGGGCACTGAGCATGACCACCTCGAGTAGTCATAAGAAAGTCTTCCTTCTCGTCGATGACTGACTCACTGCAGTGGTGTGTCTAGTTCTTTGATCTGAGATACATCAGTAGTTTATCTTGAGGGTGTTATAGTTTGACTACATCATAACTCGATCTCTTAGCCATTCGAAACTCTGAGGAGTATGTTGGCTATAACACGTTCGTTGTAGGAATTGGATTGCACTAATAGGAGATCTATCTACCTCGGTAGATGAGGAGTAGTCCTATGATAATAATGAGATTGAGTCCATAATCCCATGGCCATGGTAGAGTGAAGATGATAGAAAGAGTTTCTATTAGGGTTTCATATTAGACTCGAATCGAATGATTAATTCATATGATGGACATTGGGTTTGACGAGTTCACCTTAACCCTAATCCTGTCGGATTTTAAGATAGAATAACCCAATCACATAGGTAACTATACCGAGAGATTCGCTTTCAATTATGATGGATTGCCACCATATACTGCTAGATATCACTGGTGGATTTTGGAAGTAATTAGGATGATTTTGATGATCAATCATTGTAATTGTATGAACCAGAAAAGTTTTAGTCCATCGGAAGGTATTTTGATGATGTCAATGATGAAGATCATGAAATATCTCATTACCATATAGAATTGAACCTAACTAGATCACATAAATAAGAATTTGGGTCTGGATGTCATCAATTGAGCTAAGCCAGTTTGATTGATTTGGATTAGATCCAATCAGGTTCAAGGTAATCATGCCAGCACATGATTGAGCCTGACTTTTTCCTTCTGAAATATTTTTGATTCATTGCAATTGAGTTAAATTTGATTTAACTCATTCTTATATTTAGAATATATTTATTCTCATCTAACTAGAATAAGTCCGTATCAGATTAATTATAGAAATTAAATCCATTCATAGTGAAATTGGACTAGGGTCAAAAGTTGACCTATTTGAGAGAATTAAGAGTCACCTAATTAGATGCTCCTAAAAAATTTTTTAGAAATTATTTTGATCTAATTATTAGGTATGCAATAGAGCATAAGTTATGCATTGGGTGTACCAAATTTTATGATTTTTGAAGGTATGTAGACTAAGTTATGATAGATTTTGATTTGGATCAAACTCTTGAGGGAAGAGTCCTAGGCACAGTGGACTCTTCCTTATCTACTCATGCTGATACATTTTTGAATCATTTTTGGCAAAAAAAAAAGATGAGATCTGATATTTTTTCATGGAGAATAAGTTCTAGAGTCCTAATGATAAAATAAATAAGTTATTTTGATCAAAAGGGACTCTAAGTAGGCGTTGGACATAAAAGCCTTTCTTACGTCAAAGTGCATTTAATGCAAGAAATAATTTTTCATGCTCAAAGTCTGCCATCCCTGATATCCTACGCCCCCTCTATCCTCTCTCTTCTTCTCTTCTACATTCCACACCCCCTCTATCCTCTCTCTTCTTCTCTTCTACAAGTCTAAAAAGTTAGGCACAAATCTGAGAAGAAGGTCCAAGGTTTTTGGCACAATATTCAGGATCTATGAGACGGTGTTCGTATGACAAATGGACTGCCTTCAGAAATAGTTTTGAAGGTTCTTCGGATCAGATCTAAATTTAATTTTTAGAGAAAAGGTTTATGAGGAGAGGATGTTCAGATCCTGCCCAAGTGGATATCAGTAGAAGCCAAGCGCGTGCATGGCTCCTTCCAGAATCTCAGGAATTAATAGGATCATTGCAGCATAATTAGATTACCCAATCATGTGCTTTAAATTAAATCTAATTTATTTTTAATTTTTAATATCAGATCATCATGATTAGATATGAGAACTCTTAGATCTGATTGGATCATTTAAAAATTTTTGGAAAAATCTTCCTCAGATTTGATCAGATCTGCACGATCCTATGATGGAAAGCAACGTTTTTCCTTCACCTCTCTCAGCCCCTTTACCTCCAGGGTAGCCTATTGCAGCAGTCCAGTGCTTTCTGACTCATCTTTGCACTGCTCTACAGCCGTCCAGCTCTAACTTATTGGACCTCCATGGATCATCCATCATCATCACCCTCAAGGCTCCAACCGATCGCACTGTTGAATACACCTCAACTACTTTTCACAGCCTTCCATCAGACTGAATAGTTGCTTCTTCAGCTCCACCTCAACCCCGAGCTCTTGAGTGATCTCTCTTCTAACATGCCAAATACAATCATCACTAGCACCCTAGCTACATCCAGGAGAACAACACAAACCAAGAGAAAAAATCAAATCAAGAAATCAATAAACCCAAAAACCCCCTTCGATTTTTCTTTTTTTTTTCTTTTGCTGGAAACTTCTAGGCTATTTTGGCTCCTTCGGCTCCTTCCATCCTGTCCAAAACAAGAACACCAGATCACCTCCATGGAATGCCATTGACCATCTCCTACCTTCGTGATCGTCAAATCTGAGTGTTGCCACCATCGGATCACCATTGTGGCTCCTTCTATCTTTGTCTCATCCAAAACCGAACCAGACCACCTACCACTGTGGAATATTGCTGACCGATCTGAGCCTGCATGACTGCTAGATCGATGCTGTAGCACATCGCTACCATTGTTCATGACTTGCCATCGCTGGATCCAAGATCCCCAATGCTAGATTCTTTCCTAGTTTCCACTGTGCATGTGAGTCAACGCCACCGGCTCCAACCTATGCTTGCGTGCCATCTCACCAACCAGATCCGCATGCCATCGTCGGATCTGGGTAGGCCACCTCGTCGAATCTGGGCACAGCCATTATTGGATCGATGCTCCATCATTGAATCCATGCTCCTCAGGCCAGCTCCTGAAGCTTCTGCTATGCCATCTCACATCATGGCCATCGGATCAGATCTCTACTCCTGTGCCATCTCACCTGAAAGGGAAGATCCGACCGATCTCCCCTACTCCTTTCGCCTTCCAGGCTAGCTCCCCCTACACGCATGCATCACCATCGTCGGCTTGGTCGCTGTTGCTTGCACATGTGTCCGCTGCCGTGTGCCACTGCCTGAGACGATGTTGCCACCATCTACAACTTTTCTTGAAGGAGAAGACCGCTGCCATCCCCTTCGGATCTCCGACATCCTACATGCACTTTACAGAACCAACCGCCTATTAAAACTCCTTCGCATGCTGTGCTTGGCCACCTGGTCGCCAAAAACTGCCTCCATGCATTGGTTCACGACTGCTAAACCCGAGATCAGCGGCCAATCACTGGCCGCCATCAGATCTAGGAGGAAGAAAGGGGGGCCTATCAGCCCCCCAAAATATTTTTTTTTTATTCTTCCATGGAATCTCCCATTCCTGCTAGATCTCTCTTCGTGCCTCCTTGTCAAGATGGCTCTAATACCAATTTTTGTGCAGGATCCCTTGACATTGTTGAGGCTGAAGGAAGAGTGGGGTGCACCTCCTTCCTTCAAGCTTGGAGGCATGCCCCCTAAGGCACCTTGACATGTGAAGAAAGTAGAGAGAGGGAGAGATGTGGGAGAAAATGGTTCTCTCTTTGTCTCACTACTAGAATTTACAATATACATGTATATATATCTGTACATGGACCGAAACTCTAACCCGTAAAAAACTTTCTAGGCTAACCTACTCCAAATGCACTTAGTAGCCCTTATGAGACCGACAAATTAGGACCTTACTATCATGGAGGGCTGAACCTCCACCTTAGGACCAAAATCGATCCTAGCCCTAGGACCACACCTATCCTAATCTCCCGGAACCAACACCCTGACTCCTCCAATCGCCTCCCAAGGCTTGGGACCACCACTAATCCTAATAATCATTTCATTTCTTACTTAATAACCACATAAAATAACTTTAATTATTTCTCAAAATAAATGTTAAATATCACCAAAAATTCAACTTCCATAACCCTATTAACCACTCAATTTCCTAATTACTTTCTTCCTCGACTCCAAATAACTTTATATTTCATCAACACTCCTTAATTAAAATTCAAATGCTCAAATGTATCAAGAATGAAATGTTGTGCCATCAAGAGATACGTGAATACTAAATACAAATGCTTTAGTTTACTATATTATTGATCCGAGATGTTACATTTCTCCCCTCCTTAAAAAGAATTTCATCCTGAAATTTTGTTACCTTTATTCTAAAATGCATGTGGATGCTCGTATCTCACTTCATCTTCTCTTTTCCATGTGGCTTCTTCCATTTTATGATTTTGCCATAGAACTTTAACTAGTGGTATGACTCATGAGAGCAATTATTTCTTTATATGGTATGACTTTGGTGGTAATGCTAATCGATATGCAACCAATCCAATATGCTTTGTTATTTCATATAGTCCAATATATCTGGGACTTAACTTTTCTTGCTTTCCAAATCATAATACACCCTTTCAAGGAGAAACTTTAAGAAATACTTTATCACCCACACTGAATACCACCTCTCTATGTTTTGGATCTGCATAACTTTTTTATCGGTCCTGTGCAACTTGAAGGAAAATTCTGATTTTTCAGACCAAGTTCATTCAGATCTGATTGGATCAAGAGATATATTTCAAAATTTTTTTTCTTTGATCCAAATTAGATCTGGGATGTTTCAGATCTAATTTTTATTATTCTAATAATAAAAATAAAATATAAATAAATTAAATCATATTTAATTTACCTTGATGTAGGATAATCCTATTACTCGTTGATGATCCTATAAGCAGTGAAAGATTCTGAATCTAGCCATGCAAGTGCCTGGCCTCTACCGGTATCCACTCGAGCTAGATCTGGAGATCCTCTTCTTCTCTATCACGTCTCCAAAAATTAAATCTGAATCTGATTTGGAGGATCTTCAAAATGACTTTCGAAGATCAGCAGTTGTCCTTTGCAGCAGCATAGCCTTCCAGCTTTTTGTCGCCTTTCTCTCGCCTAGATTGCACCAACTGGATCCCAAACTTTTTTGGGCATGGAGAGGAGAGGGAGAAGATGGACTTGGCATGGAGGAGGAGGAGAGAGGCAGCCTTGGGGTGTGGGGATTGTATTATCAGATACTCCTTGAGTTGGGTGCAGGGTCTTATTTATAGACTATGCATGATCCAACTCCTCTTTATGCCAACCAATCACAACCTTTTATGAAATCAAATCTAAATCTGATTGGTGGGAATAGAGTCCCTTGGATTCATCCTTAGATGGTGCTTAAGACTAGTCAATGTTGGTTCTTAAGAGGAGTCTAATCGAAATCCAAAAAGAAGATGGAGTCCCTGTCCAACAGGGACTCCTGGGCGTCTCAAACTTGGGCGCACGCCATCCTTGGCATGCGCCCTCCTCCCTGCTAGGTTCTGGCAGGGGGACAAGCTCGATGGCATGTGCCCTCCTCCTTGCTAGGTTCTGGCAGGGGGACAAGCCCCCACCAGCTCTCCAATAGGTGCATGACATATGGACAAAAGTTAAAGTGTCAATGGACAATATTTGACCAGTCAAAGGTCAACTTTTGACCAAAGTCAAAGGATGAGAAATAGTAGGTGATCAAAAATGATAGGTATTATCTTACAAAATAAGACTATCCTTTTCTGACCTAGATAGGCTCTAGTCAGACCAAGTGAAGGCCTCTGATTGAGCACAAACTTCTTTGGCTCAGTTAGGACAACTATTTATGATAGTAAAAGAAGAACATTAGGTTTAATC
>QRFJ01001300.1:0-27561 GCA_006176705.1 Cocos nucifera | reverse complement strand
TCGAACAAGCAGATGATCGATCATCTAAATTCTAATTGCTTCCAAAATCCATCAGTAACATTAGTAGTATATGTGGCAACTCCATCAGAGCTTGAATGCGAACTCTTGGTGCGCTACCTGTGTGATTAAGTTCTTCTATCTGAGCCGATCAGATTAGGTTAAGGTGAACTCATCAAACCCTAGTTTCTATCATATGATGTAATCATTCGATTCAAGTCCGAAGTGAAAACCTAAATAGAAACTCTTTCTATTACTTCACTCTTCCATGGCCATGGGCTTTTGGACTTGATTCTCATGATCATCATAGGGCTGCTCCTCTACCACCGAGGTAGATAGATTCCATCTTGATGCAATCCAGTTCTTACAATGAACATGCTATAGCTAACATACACCTCAGGATTTCGAATGGCTAGGAGACCAAGTTATGGTATTGTCAAACTATAACATCCTCAAGGTGAACTGTCGATACACCTCAGGTCAAAGAATCAGACACACCACTGCAGCATCGAGTCAATCATTGACAAGAAGGTAGACTTCCTAATACTCTTGCTCAGGTGTCTCCACACCATAGACTCAAGACTCATCTACTAAAGAGAAGCGATTGTACACCAACCTTCCGGATCAATCACCATCCTTATGATGATCCTATGATTGGAAGCATTTTATGAGTTAATAATGATTATTCATGTCTTAAATTTTTAACTCTTGAAAATATGAATTATCATTACCATTAACTCAAAGAATATATCACAGACACTAAATACACATATGTGATAGAAAATAATCCAAAACTATAATTTTGCCCCTAGAAGTGTATTACAAGTGTCAGCCAATTCTGGCTTCTAGGGCACATATATCTAACACTACTCTCAACCTTTCTCTAATAAAATTGACTTGATCAACTATAATCTACACTATGTCTGAGCCTAGTGTTGAGAATTATGTCCCAAAGTCAATCATCAGCCTGTTGACGATTGAGATATTATAATTGATTTATTAATTAATAAAAAATATTTTGGCATTCTTTTTCATCATAAATCTATATCTTCTAATGAACTCTATTATTATGATGAAGTTCTTAGGATTATTTAGTTTCGATGAAGAGAGGATTTATCAATTAGTTCTTAAATTTATTCATAACCAAATGATAGATTGTTAATTAGAACAATAGTGTCTGTTGAGCATAGGTCGCTATATGTCATATAGGTTGGTTGTCCTCTTAAGCAAGAAGTATGGAGACACTGGTATGGCATCAAGTGAGATGTATGGGTACATCATCATTGAACGTGACCAACTCCAAAGCATTCTGCTATCGAGAATGTCTCTGATGTGATATAAGTATAAGTATCCCTTAGACTTGAGATCACCTCAGTGACTTGCAAGGTATTCACTATGCTTTGGTACCAGACTAACTAAATTTCTAATTCGATAATGGAAGGCTTCTGAGCATAGTCAAGTACTTGCAAATTCAGAGTGTCATCAAGATGGAATTGACCACTCTAAGAGTTGAAGAAGAATGTATCACTGTATTTCAATATAGCAAAATCTTGACTAGGATAATCCATCAGATAGATTTGATATTTTGAAATACAATGTGGACAACCTGATCAGAGTTGCTAATTGAACTCTAAGGTGTCCTACGAGCATTATGGTTAAGGGGATGAATTATATGGAAACTATATTTGCATGGGTTCTAAGGATGGTGTTCTACACCTTTCGACCTATCTGACTGTCAGATATCATTGCTAGATGGTTACTTTAATTAGTATAAAAATTTATTTCTATGCTATCAACTTAAGTTCAAACCTATGAGGTCACACACATTAGAGTTCACATTTCGATCGGATGATTGATCAGCGATTTATAATCATTTTAGGGTTAAACAATCAATACGATTAGTGTTTAACCTAGTGTAAGTATTGTAGGAGGATTGATTAGCAATTAGATTGCTGATTAGCTTAATTTGATTAAGCCAGAGGGCTAAGATTATGTTTAATTAAATTAGATTTGATTTGGGCTTGATTGGATCAAGTCCAATTGGCTTATGGGATAAGTCAAGTGCAAGGAAGAACTAGTCCTAGTCTAACTAGGACTCGAGTCAATCCAATTTTCTAATTTGATTAAAAAATTAAATCAAAATTAAATCTAATTTAATTAAATCCTTAATTAGATTAGAACTTAATTTAGTTGATTTGGTTTTGATTTAATTTGGTTTGAGAAACCATGTTTGACTAAGTAATAGATGGAATCCTAGTGAGACTAGGATTCCACCTTGCGCCACCTTAGCCCTCCATGCCCCATGCTCTCTCTTTTTGTGTGATAGAGAGTCTCTCTCTAGTCTTCACACATGCCCCTTCTCTCCCTCTTATTCTCATATGGTTATTTGGTGGTTGACCAAGTCTAAGAGGAAGTTAGTTTTGATTTAGGATTCTATGAGATATAATCCTTATAAACCAAAAACATCTCCTTCCATGTTGCTGCTCATCTCCTATTTTTCCTCCCTAATTCCATGTGAGAAAGAGATTTTTTGTGTGCCTCTCCTTGCTGGATTTATCAAAAAAAAATTAGAGGAGGGGTGCCCAAGAGTTGGGCACCCCAGCTACTTGCCAAATCTAGTCCTACCTTATCTAGTTTTTGACCTAGACAAGGACTCTTCTTTTTTTATAAATTTAAGATGAATTTTAGCTTAATTTTTTTATAAAATATAGAGCTTTGGGAGAGGTTTAGGGTGTGCAAAAATTAGAGGAAGAGGGTCCTTGGGCATAGGGGTTCCATAGGCACCAAACTAGGTGTCTAGGTGAGAGAAAAGAGAAGAAAAAGAGGGTCTTCTTCTAGGGCTATTTTATTCCTCATCTCTCCTCCTTCTATTGAGTTTTTTCTGAGAGAGTCTCAGATTAGAAAACTCTCCTCTTCCTTCTTATATTTTAGAGAGTCCATGTTTCGAAGAAGAAAGCATCGGATTGACCATTGAAGAGAGATCAGCATAGTACTAGCATGCTATGCTGATTTCCTACATCAGGATCTCTGATTGTGTTCGTGGGCTTGTGTGGATGACTCTTAGAGGCCGGACATATGTGCAGCTCATTACTTCATCCTCAAGCCTGGATCAGTAAGTTAGAACATCCAACTTGTTCAGGTAATAGATCTGATCTATTAACTTCATACTTGTATTTGATGTAGTGTAGATCTAGGTTGATTTGATCAATCTTTTCTTTCTTATTTGATTTTAATTTTTGATTTAATATTATGCCTTGATCATATAATAGATCTAAGATCTAGGTATTTATATATTTATTTAAATAAATATTTAATTTATTTAAGTCTTTCGCTACATGATCTTGAAAAGTTTCAAGATCTATCCATAAAATCCTAGATCTGATTCCTTCAATTGGTATCAGAGCCAGATTCTTATTACATTATTTTTATGCATGTTTAGATTATTTCTTAGATTAGATTTAATTTATAATCTAATTATTAAATCTAAAATTAAAAAAAAATTTAGATCTCACGAACTGCCATAAGATTGTCCTGCTTTAAGGTTTATCCCTTACAGTGAAAAGGTTATCCTAGTTCGTGATGATCTGATTCTAATCATAAATTTAGTAGATTTAATCTAATTTTATTTATAAATTAATAGATTTAAAATAATTTTAGATCTAAAAATAAAATATTTTAGATTGCACGAACTACGATAAGATTGTCCTGCTGTAAGGTTTATCCCTTATAGTGAATAGATTGTCCTAGTATGTGCTGATCTAAAATATTGATCATAAAATTTTAGATTAAATCTAAGAGATTTTATGATCTGAATAAAAATATTTTAATCTAATTTCAATCATCATAAATATGTTAGATTTGATCTAGGAGGATTTATGATTGATTATTATTAAAATTATTTCAATTACATGAACCTATTTAGATTAGATCTAAAGTATTTCTATATTTATTTTACTTGCATATTGATTATGAATCAAACATGCAACTTGGTTGATAGAATCATATTATAAAAATATTTTACAAATATGAAAATCATTTTTGAAAAGCTGAACTCAGCCCAAAACTTAATTAAGAATTAAGAAGTTAATTGATTAGGATCTAGGATTGTGAATTGAAGATCCTAAGACACAAATCATAACACATTAGGTTAAATGGGTTAGTGAAGATTAGGTCCATTAATTGGATTAGACCTAGGGTTAGATTAAAGAATGAACTTAATTAGAGAATTGACTAAATCTAATCAATTATTGTCTTAGATTAAGTCAAGGATTCTCTAGATTAATTACAATAGTTGTAGTTGGCCAAGTCCATATTTTTAACATGACCCTAGATGGACTTGATTCTTGGCTACATGGTCTAGCACGAACTGTTAGGTTGATCTAATTAAAACTAATTAAACAAATTGATGTCTCAGATAAACTAGATCGGTGGTTTTTTATTGGTAGCCTGCTTACCTGGACATTTTTGGTGGTGTCTAAGGCAAGCTTTGGCAGACCCTCCTACTGATCGAACTTACCTAGCCTTTTGGTGAGATTATGTTTTGATTGAATCATTTGACTATTCAAACTGACCCATGTTAGCTAGGTAAATTAGTGTGACTGATTTAGGGGCTCTTAGACCAGCCTATTAGTGGTCTTCCTTAAGTTGACTTAGTGAAGCCAGTGGGATGATCATGACAAGCTGGTTAATTTGACCTACTCACTTCTATAAATAAATCCTCTAAAATTATTAGGTTCCTAAAATAAAGTAGTTAAATGATAACTGGATCATAGCCTCCCATTAAAGTGGATGATAATGGGTCCACCAGTTGGATAATCATTGGAGGCCCAAAGGCCTAGTGCTTATCGATTGATAGAATTATCATTCATTATATGATCTCTTTGATGCATCTTTCTAAATGGTGGTCAGATGGGCCAACCAAAGTTGGGCTTAATCATTCATTGGTTAGATTGGCTATGTATGGTCATGTTAATGGTTGGACTCAACTGGACCCTTTTCTGAGAAAGCCAAAGCCAACTGATTAGGGGCTGGGGCAAAATTTAATTACTAAAAATTATTTAGAGAAATAATTGGTTATGAACCTATCCTTAAATGTACATGGATTGGCCAACCAAAGTTGGGCTCGTGTGTAGTCTATGTGGATTCTAGTACCCACTAAGGAATTAGGATAATTCCTCAAATTAGAGATAGAGGCTACCAATTTGAATAAAATAGTGGGAGAAACCTTTTGATTAAAGTCCAAATCTTTAGGTTTAATGAATCAATTAGTAATTAGGTTTTGGTTTTTCTTTATGCAGACATGGCCACTTTTCTATCGCTTCGATCATTGTTGGACAATGATAAGTTGGTGGGACCTAACTTTGGTAGCTAGTACCGAAAGTTGAAGATTGTCCAGGAGCATGAATGGATCCTATATGTACTGACGGATCTTGCACCTGAGGAGCAAACTACCAATGTACGTGGAACAGTCAGAGATACTTATCAAAAGTGGCTCAATGACCGAACCATGGTGCACTGCATTATGATGGCTGCAATAAGCGATGAGTTCAATCACAGATTTGAGATAGCTTAGCCAAATGAAATGCTCCAAGTGTTGGAGGATTCTTTTGGCACACCCGATGATGCTGAGAGGCACAAGACTAGTTGCACCATCTTCAATTCTAGAATGTAGGATGGAGCCTCTGTCACTGATCATGTACTATACATGATCGAGCTGATAGAGCGCTTGAGCAAACTCGACTTTCTCTTGCATGAACAACTTGGGAAAGATGTAATACTGAACTCACTGCCAAAATGCTATCTCCCTTTTCTTACTTATTATAGAATGACAAAGCCTGAAGTAAACTACCACGGCTTACTGGAGTTACTTCAGAACATTGAGAAGGATCACCAGCTCCATAAAGAGTCAGTGAACTTAGTGGGAGGTTCGTCTTTTGGTTCTCGACCCTTTAGGAAAGGAAAGAAGAATAAGAAGAAGAAAATAAAGAAGGTGCAAGTTCAGGCTGGGACATTAGTGAGGGCCAGACCAGGAAGATCAAGCTCGATAAGAGTCAAGCTGAATGCTTCTTTTGCAAGAAGCGGCGGCACTGAAAGAGGAACTGTCCTTAGTACATTGCCTCCCTAGATCCGAACAGGCAGAGAAAGAAGCAAGCTATTGCTGGACAAGGTATTTATATGATAACTCCTTACAATTTCTCTATTTGTGATATTACTGACTGGATATTAGATACTGATAGCCTTTACCATATTTGTAATTCGTTGTAGGGATTGTAAGTCAATAGAAGATTTGAGCAAGGCTAGAGATTTCTGAACGTTAGAGATGGAAGGCCAGTTTCAGTTCTAGCTTTAGAAATTTTGAAACTTGTATTTGAATCTCATACCCTTGTTCTTAGTGATTGTTATTTCTATCCTAGTTTCTTTTTAAATATCATTTCTGTAGGCCTTCTGAACATGAATAATTATGAAATTTTAATAATGAAATGAGTTTGTAATGTCATTATGAATGGTATTACTGCTTTCTATGGACAATTGAATAATGATGTATATATATTATCATAACCTGTTAATGTAGTCTATTCTATTGGCAAACATCCTAGATTAGATAGTATATCATATATCTACTTATGGCATTATAGGCTAGGTCATGTAAACAAGAATAGGATAAACAGATTGACTCAAGAGAAAATTCTCAAAGTCAGTGATTGTGAATCACTTCTAACCTACAAGTCCTATCTTTTTGGTAAAATGACCAAGTCATCTTTTACTAAAAAAGGTGAGAGAGCCAATAAAGTCTTTGGTCTAGTACATACTGATGTATGTGAACTAATGAGCACAAGTGCTAGAGGTGGATTATAAGTATCATAAATTCACCAATGAAAGTATTAATTTATTAATTAATTTATATTAATTTTTAAGAATTAATGATTAATTTATATATATTTTTGAGAAATTTATATTTTTATTAATTAAAAAATTAATTAAAAAATAATAAAAATTTAAAAGTAAAATTTTATAATCAATAGAAAGAGCTCATTTTTTTATCACAACAAAATAAGTTTTAAGTAAAACGGAGCTAAAACGAAGAAGATATGAATTTCTAAAGATAAAAGAAATAAAAATTAAATTAAAAAAAAATGGCTTAGCCGACTTCGCAAGCCAAGCCACTAAGCTAAGCCAAGCCATCAAAGTCGACTCAACCACAGAAGCTATCAGCCGGTCCATGATCCCGACGTAGACTGCCAGCTCAGCAGAAACCGATTAATCATGAAGCGACACGTGGTGGACCTAGATCCTTAAAGGGTTCACAGAAAATCCATTATGGTCTACAGGATGAAAAGATAGTTTTGCATCAAAGCAGCGAGCGCTGATTAGTTATGGTGTACGATGCAACCGAGCCACGCGGTCCATGGCAACAGTAAAGGCACGATCGGATGGCTTTGGTAGCTTGCGGTCAAGATCAGATGGTGGAGGAATTTTTCAACTTCAGACTTCATGCGGATCGCCATCCAATGGCAGCACTCGATCCAATAAATGATCCGATGGTCTAGAATGCTCTCGATAGTGATCAGGACTCCTGATGCACGATCAGTGGTTAGATTTTCTCCACCAATGCGTGATCGGACAGTCAGAATTTAATCTGACCTGATCTGGGTTGATACAGATTTCTCCATATTTTGACGATGAAAGAGCTCCTTAGTCCCACATTACTTAGAAGAAAACTCTCTAGCCCTCCTAGCTCTATAAAAAGGATCCCAGGCCTCTAGATATAAACATCTTCGATCAAGGTGAAGCTTTGGTACAGGGTGAAGCCATGCTATGGGTTAAAGGCTGCTTCAAAGCAATAGGTGCCGAGAAGAAGAGCTGAGCTTCTACACCATCTTTCCACCAATGCCGATCCAAGATCAGAGATCAGACTATTTTATTTTATTTTATTTTATTTTATTTTTAAATTTTATGTATTTAAATTCTAAAATTTTAATTAATATAAATTTTATTTTATGTTCTTTAAATTCATGCTCTTTATTTTTATTGCAATTTAATTTTTGTATTTTAATTATTACTCTTTATTTTATTGCAAGTAGATGCTAAGATCTAACTAGTAGATCTTAGTACTAAGTTTAAATTTCTACACCCTTTAATTTTTGCTTTCTGACTTCACTTTTAATATCAAAACTCTTTTCTTTTCATTTTTTTTAAAAAATTAAAGATTTTAAATCTAAAAACATTATCTTTCCTGTGTATTCAATCCAACTCACTACTATCTACGTATTTTTAATTATTTTAAGAAATCAGATTTAATTGATAAATATGGTGTCTTAATGACAACATCACATTTCTATCAAATTTTTGGCACCATTACCGAAGAATATTTTTAATTTTTAATTTTTAATTTTTATTGATTTATTTTAAATAAATTAAAAATAATTTTGATGTTCTTATCAAGCTTTTGGTGCCGTTGTCGGGGAAGGAATAGATGCTATTTTTTTCTTTAATTTCTTTAATTTTTTTAATAAATTAATTATAAATATTTTTTTAAATATTGCTTACTAACTTTTTATTTATTTATTTTATAAAAAAAGATAAGAAAAAGGGAAAGGAAGAAAGCATCTAATCTTTGTGAGATCAATCCTAACTCTAGTCCTCTTTTCTTTTTATTTATTTATTTATTTACTTTATTTTTAAATTAATTTAAAAAATATTTACTTAAGCCTAATTAAAAGTATCATGATAAGATTAGAAATCCTAACTGTTTAGAGAATGCATCATATTAGTTTTATTTTTTTTGGTGATTGCTGGAGGCAAGGTAAGCCTTTCAGAACTCAATTAGTTGCATACATCTAGTTTAAATTGCATATAACCCTTTGATTGAATTTTTTTTTTTTTACATATCATATTAAATCAAATTAAGGGCAACACCTAATTAAACAAGATAAGATGAGAATTTGATCATCCTTCCTTAGCCCACAAATAACCAACCAGCATCCTACATTGACCTAAGCCTTTAAATTAAAATCAATTAGACATCAGCCCTAGGAGCTCGAGCTCAATAGGATAAGAAATCCTAAGAGTTGAACCAGGATAGGATTAGTCATTTTAACTGATGTCTAGAAAAGTGGTTCAGGGATGACTGGACCCGAAGGAAGGTGATTTCTAATTGATTTCATTCGTTTATCTGGCCAAGCACAATTGGTGTCTAAGGCAAGCAATGGGGGGACTCCCACCGACCTTATACTTATCTGGCTAGTTGATTGGTTGATCTTATACTTGAAGGGCTTGAAGATGACCTTGGTAGTTAGGAGCTGTCTAGATCTAGGATAACCATATCAGGATTGATTAATCAACTTAATTGCTAACCAACATCAAACCTAATTAAAGCTAATTCTTCTCTCTCTTCTTAGTCCTAGGACTCCTTAGAACCTCTTTTTTAGAACTTTTTTCTTCTCCTTTCTTCTCTAAAAATAAAATAAAATAAAATAAAATAAAAATTAAATTAAACTAACTAAAAAATATTAAAAATGATAATTAAATTAAATTAAAGATAATAAATAAAATAATTAAAAAATTAAAAAATAATAATATAATAAAATAATAAATATATTTAAATTCTAAAAAAAATCTAAAAAAATTTAAATCATACATTATGGTTACACTAATACATGCATGGTAGGAAATCACTTTTTCTGATTTAGTTGAACTTAATTGAATGGTTGATTCACATTAAATCTGATAATCAAATGGCTAATCTGAACTTAATAGTCCAAAAATTAGATAAAGTTGACCTTCTTACTCAGACTTAGATCAACTCCTAACCCTAGGTCAACAATCTTCTGCATAATTCACATCACCTTCTAATTATTAGGAGTTTTATTCTATTTATGCTAGCCCAACCCATCATGTGAATAAATGTCCTATTGCTGCATAGTTTATCCAAGAACAAGTTCAAGCTACTCAAGGTTACTCCAAATTGATTAATGACCTATTTTCAAATTCATACAACTCTGACTGGAGAAATCATTCTAATTTTTTTTGAAAGCCACAACAGACTCAGGCTCAGACCCAAATTTTATCTATCCAAAACTATCAAAATAGGCTCCAATACTAAAACTATGCCTATAATAATGGCCAGTCTAGTCAGTTTACCCATCTACCATATCATAATCAGTTCTCATACCCACCTCCTCAACAGACCAATCTTGCCGACGATAGATTTAACCAACTTCAATAATTGGTTCTGACTCAACAGCAATCTATCGCCAGGCTAGAAGCTCAAATTAGATAACTAGCTAAATCTAACATGAGGAGAGAACTAGATCAACTATCGAGCCTACCAATTTCAAACAATCCACCTAATATCCACCAACCACTTGGATCAAGTTATCAATTTAATGTCTCACCTAAGAATCCCCAATTAGAGAATGCCAAAGTAATTTCTAAACTTAAAAGCTATAGAATTCTTATGGACCCATACCAAGATCAGGTGAGAGAGGCTAGTACTGATACTAGCCAAAATAAAAAGTTAGAGGAACAGGTTAGCACTGAGACTAACCACATAGAAGAACCTGAGCCAGAAACTAGTATTGATGCTGGTTCCAACTTAAATGAGATAGACATAGGAAAAAAGAGAATAGATGATTTATCCGAGACTTATAAACCTAATGTCCTATTCCCTTCAATCCTAGAAGCCGGTTCTTCTTACAAAAATCAAGAGGTATGTAATGAAGTGTCAATGAAATTATTTAAGTAAGATTATATTAATTTATCTTTAGAATTAAAACTGCCTTTAGACACCCTTCTAACATCTATTGAATCAAACTTAACTCCTAGAACTCCATTCATGAGCATTTTAGAAGAACAAATAGGAGAAATTCTTAATAAACATGGGTCTGAGAATGGGGTCATAAATTATGTCCCTAAAATTAACAATGATTATATCAATAAGGGGATAAGAAATTACCTTTCTGAGATTGGCAATCCAAAATCATTGAAATTTGTCAATCCAATATTCGATATAGGATAGTAAGCTGCATTGTGTCTAGCTGAAGATGGTAAACTTAGCGCTTGTTGGAAGGCAATACAATATTTAGTTTTTTTTAGTTTAATTTATCTTTTCAATTAATTTTTCTTTTAGGATAATTTGAATAAGCTAGAGAGAGAGTTTAAATTTTTAAAGGCATGTACTGGACCAAAAATATAGTCAGGTGTATTCTTTCGTGTTTTTTATTACATCCTTTATTTTTTGTTCTCCATTGAGGATAATATCGATTAAGTTAGGAGAGAGAAAAAAAAAAATTTTAAAATTTTAAGTTCTCAAAAAAGTTAGTATTTAGTATTTAGACATCTGATTATGCTTAAGAATCAAATTAATCTAAGAATTTTTTTAAAAAAATTGATGCATGGATCAGAGAATCTATGAGATATTGAGGAATCAAGTATTAAGAAAATTCAATAAACAATTAAGTCCAGAACATAAGAAGTTTTTTCTTGGAGTATTTCTAATTTTTTTCTACTAGCATCAAAGAAAAGTCTACTTTTTATAGGCTTGTGTAGGATAACTATACGTTTTTCATATAAAAAATTTATTTTAATAAAATAGTTTTTAAGTACTTCTCACTGAGTAATCGGGCCTCTTTGCTTAAGCAAGCATTGAGTTTCACGTCAAAAGATGGAAAGGGCAAAGAAGCTCGTTGTAAAGCTAGTCTTAACTCGTAGCCTGTTTGATTTGAGCTAATAAGTCCAAGGGGTATTCTATACCTAGTGCCCTAAAGCCAATTGATTTCAGAGTCATTGGCCCAAGACTCGCTACATGGATCAAATAGAAAGCATAAGGAGTTAAGACACTCAATAGTGGTACAACATTAAATATATATATATATATATATATATATATATATATATATATATATATATATATATATATATATATATATATATATATATAAATTTTTCACTGAGTAACCAGGTCCCATTGCCTAAGTAAGCAATGATATTCGCATCAAAGAGTGGGCAATATGAAAATAAAAATCAATAAATGAAGGGCAGAAGTAGCAATACACTTGCCTATATGAAAGTTTAGATAATTTAGAGATAAAGATGGGATAATTTAGAAAAAGTTCAAAAAAATTTAATGTTCTTTACTTAATTTTTGTATTGATAAGTATTAGTACCCCAATGATATACCTTACTTATACTCTACTGAATATCAATGGCCATTTTAAAAACTGCTTACATAAAATTTGAAATATTAAAGTTACAAAAAATTTTAAAACTAAATTCTTTCTTTACTTGAGGATGAGCAAAGCTTAAGTTGGTGGGTGTGATAAGTACCATAAATTCACCAATAAAAGTATTAATTTATTAATTAATTCATATTAATTTTTAAGAATTAATGATCAATTTATATATTTTTTAAGAAATTCATATTTTTATTAACTAAAAAATTAATTAAAAAATAATAAAAATTTAAAAATAAAATTTTATAATCAATAGAAAGAGCTCATATTTTTTATCATAATAAAATAAGTTTCGAGCAAAATAGAGCTAAAATAGAGAAGATATTAATTTTTAAAGATAAAAGAAATAAAAATTAAATTAAAAAAAAAATGGATCAACCGGCTCCGCAAGCCAAACCACCAAGCCAAGCCAAGCCGTCAAAGTTGACTCAACCATAGAAGCTGCCAGTCGGTCCATGATCCAGGTGTAGACTGCCAGCTCAGTAGAAACCGACGAATCACGAAGCAACACGTGGTGGACCTTGACCGTTAAAGCATTCACAGAAAATCCATCACAGTCTATAGGATAAAAGGGTAATTTTGCATCAAAGCAACAAGCGCTGATTGGTTGTGGTGTATGGTGTAGTCGGTCCACACGGTCCATGGCAATAATAAAGGCGCAATCGGATGGCTCTGGTAGCTTGCGGTCAAGATTAAATGATGGAGGAATTTTTTAGCTTCAGACTTCATGCGGATCACCATCCAATGGTAGTGCTCGATCTAGAGGATGATCCAATGGTTCATAATGCTCTCAACGGTGATCAGGACTCCTGACGCACGATCAGCGGCCAGATTTCTTCCATCAACGCATGATCGAATGGCCAGAATTTAATCCGACCTGATCTGGGCTGATACACATCCAATTTTGATGATTTTTGGATCGTTGGATTCTTTTTGATGATTAGATTTCATCCAAAATAGCAAAATTCATCTAGAACTTCTTTTAATTTAATTTTCACTCAAATTTCTCTATATTTTGATGATGAAAGAGCTTCTTAGTCCCACATTGCCTAGAAGAAAACTCTCCAGCACTCCTAGCTCTATAAAAAGGACCCCAGACCTCTAGAAATCAACATCTTCGATTAAGATGAAGCTTTGGTATAGGATGAAGTCAGGCTATGGGTTAAAGGCTGCTTCAAAGCAACAGGTCTTGAGAAGAAGAGCTGAGCTTCTACACCATCTTTCCACCAATGCCGATCCAAGATCAGAGATCAGGCTATTTTATTTTATTTTATTTTATTTAAATTTTATGTATTTAAATTTTAAAATTTTAATTAATATAAATTTTATTTTATGTTCTTTAAATTTATGCTCTTTATTTTTATTATAATTTAATTTCTATATTTTAATTATTGCTCTTTATTTTATTGCAAGTAGATGCTAAGATCTAACTAGTAGATCTTAGTACCAAGTTTAAATTTCTGCATCCTTTAATTTTTACTTTTTGATTTTACTTTTAATTTCAAAACTCTTTTCTTTTCATTTTCTTTTCAAAAATCAAAGATTTCAAATCTAAAAATACTACCTTTCCTATGGATTCGACCCGACTCACTGCTATCTACGTATTTTTAATTATTTTAAGAAATCAGATTAAACTGATAAACATGGTATCTTAATGACAACATCGCATTCCTATCAGTGGATATGCCTACTTCATCACTTTTATAGATGATCTATCTGGATATGGATATGTCATCTGATGAAACATAAGTCGGATTCTTTTGAAATGTTCAAACAATTCCAAAGTAAAGTAGAGAAACAAACTAGAAAAAGTATTAAAACTCTTTGGTCTGATTGAGGAGGAGAATATCTTTCAGGTGAGTTTCTCATATATCTAGGAGAGAATGGGATTCTCTCCTAATGGACTCCTCCTGAAATACCACAGCATAATGGTGTGTCTAAAAGGAGGAATCGGACTCTATTAGACATGGTCCGATCTATGATGGAATTTGCCAGCTTGTTGATATCCTTCTAGGGATATGCATTCGAATCGACTTGTTATCTATTAAATAGAGTTTTAAGTAAATCTATAGTTAAAACTTCATATGAGATATGGACAGGGCATAAGCCAGCACCTTCACACCTTAGGATTTGGGGTGCTCGACTTATGTCGAACGGTTAATTACAGATAAAAACTTGGACCTAGGTCTGACAAGTGTACATTCATAGAGTACCCAAAAGAGATCAAAGGATACTATTTCTACCATTCTGATGAATAAAAGGTGTTCGTCAGCCATAGGGCAACCTTTTTAGAAAAGGAGTTCCTTGGTGAAGGAACTATTGCCTCTAAGGTTGAACTTGATGAAGTTCAATAAATAGAAAGTCTGACATAGAATGTTGAACCTAAGTCAGATTTGATCAGATCAGATTCGAAGCCTAGCGAACCCGCACCATTAAGGCAATCTGATAGAGTACCATGCCATCCAGATAGATACTATGAATTCTTGATCTAGGATGGTGATCCCATCGAACTCGATGAGAATGATGAGGACCCGATCACTTATATGGATGCGATGTAGAGATCCAACTCTAAGAAATGGCTAGAAGCCATGAGATTCAAAATGCATTTCATGAAGGTCAATAATATATGGACATTAATTGATCCACCTGAAGGGGTTAAACCCATTAGGTGTAAATGGATATTCAAAAGAAAAAGATGTACAGATGGAAAGGTAGAGATCTATAAAGTCCATCTGGTTGCCAAGGGGTATCATCAATATTATGGTATTGACTATGACGAGACATTCTCTTCAGTGGCAATGCTCAAATCCATTCGAAAAATGCTTGCAATAGCTGCCCACTTAGATATGAGATCTGGCAGATGGATGTAAAGACGACTTTCCTAAATGGAGAGCTAACCAAAGAGGTGTATATGATACAATATGAGGGGTTCACATCTATAGATTAGTCTAAGTTGTGCAGACTTCAGAGATCCATTTATGCATTAAAATAAGCATCTCGGAGTTGGAACATGTGTTATGATAAAGTGATCAAAATATATAGCTTCGTTAAGAACGGTGAAGAATCTTACATTTATAAATAGATAAATGGTCCAGTAGTGGTATTCCTTATTTTATACGTGGATGACATTCTCTTAATCAAGAATGACATCCCCGTACTATAAGAAATAAAAGTCTGATCGTCATCACAGTTCTCCATGAAGGATTTGGGTGAAGCATCCTATATTCTTGAGATGAAGATCCATAGAGATAGATCTAAAAGGATGCTTGGTATATCCCAGTCCATGTACATAGAAACTATGTTGAAGAGATTCAGCATGAAGAATTCTAAAAAGAGCTATCTTTCGATAGGCCAAAGAATTTCTCTCTTTAAGAAGGATTGTCCGACAACTCCTGAAGAGAGAGGGCATATGAGTAGAATCCCATATGCTTCGATAGTGGGGTCTATTATATATGCAATGATATGTACGAGACCAGATGTGTCATACTCATTAGGAGTAGTGAGTAGATACCAGTCTGACCCTAAAGAAAATCACTGAAAGATGGTTAAAACCATCCTTAAGTATTTAAGAAATACTAAGGATCAATGGTTGATTTATGGTGAGTCAGATCTTAAGCTTGTGAGATTTACAGATTTCAGCTTTCAATCTAACCATGATGATAGTAAAAGTGTGTCGGGATATATCTTTACTCTAAATGATGGAGCCATCTGCTAGAAAAGTCCTTAGCAGCATACAGTGGCTGACTCTGTTTGCAAAGCAGAGTACATGACAGCATCAGATGCAGCAAAGAAAGCTGTGTGGCTGAGGAAGTTCATCACCGAGCTCGGAGTAGCATCTTCCATTGATGGTCCAATTCTATTCTACTATGATAGTACTAGCACTATAGCTCAAGCAAAGGAACCGAAGGCACACCAGCAGATAAAGCATATTCTGCGCCACTTCTATTTGATCCATGAGATCATGGATCGTGGTGACGTCGATCTTCAAAAGATCGACAAAAAGAAGAATCAAGCTGACCCCTTCACTAAAGTCCTGGCAATCAAGGAGTTCGACAACCATAAGTCAAAGATGGGTATTAGATACTATACCGAATGACTTTAGGATAAGTGGGAGTTGTTGGAAATAATGTCCCAAAGCCAATCATCGGCCTATTGATAGTTGAGATATTGTAATTAATTTATTAATTAATAAAAAATATTTTGACATTCTTTTTCATTACAAATTTATATCTTCTAATGAACTCCATTATTGTGATGAAGTTCTTAGGACTATTTAGTTTCGATAAAGAGAGAATTTATCGATTAGTCCTTAAATTTATTTACGACCAAATGATAGGCTATTAATTAGGATGGCAACATCTATCGAGCATGGATCGCTATATGCCATATAGGTTGGTTGTCCTCTTAACCGATGAGTGTGGAGATACTGGTATGGCATATAGGTAAGATGTATAGGTACATCATCATTGAATGTGACCAACTTTCGAGCATTTTACTATTGAAAATGTCTTTGATGGGATGTAGGTATAAGTATCCCTTAGACCTGAGATCACCTCAGTGACTTGTAAGCAACTCACTGTGCTTTGGTACCAGACTAACTGAATTTCTAATTTAGTAGTGGAAGGCTTCTATGTACAATCAAGTACTTATGAAGTTGGAGTGTGATCAAGATGAAATTGACCACTCCAAGAGTTGGAGAAGAATGTATCACTGTATTTTAATATAGCAAAACCTTGTCTAGGATAATCCATCAGATGGATTTGATATTTTGAAATATAATATGGACAACTTGATCAGAGTTGATAGTTGAACTCTGAGGTGTCCTACGAGCATTATGGTCAAGGGGATGAATTATATGAAAACTATATTCGCATGGATTCTAAGGATGGTGTTCTACACCTTTCGACCTATTCGACCATTGGGGATCATTGCCAGATGGTCATTTTGATTGGTATAAAAATTTATTTCTATACTACCGACTTAGGTTCAGACCTATGAGGTCACACACATTAGAGTTCACATTTCGATCAGATGGTTGATCAGCAATTTAGAATTGTTTTAGGGTTAAACAATCAATACGATTGATGTTTAACCTAGTGCAAGTGTTGCAGGAGGATTGATTAGCAATTAGATTGCTGATTGGCTTAATATGATTAAGCCAAAGGGCTGAGATTAAGTTTAATTAAATTAGATTTGGTTTGGGCTTGATTGGATCAAGTCTAATTGGCTTATTGGATAAGTCAAGTGCAAGGAAGAACTAGTCCTAGTCTAACTAGAACTCGGATCAACCCAATTTTCTAATTTGATTAAAAAATTAAATTAGAATTAAATTAAATTTAATATAATTTAATTAAGTTTTTAATTGAATTAGAACCTAATTTAGTTGATTTGGTTTTGATTTAATTTAGTTTGAGAAACCATGTTTGACCAAGTCATAGATGGAATCTTAGTGAGACTAGGATTCCACCTTGCACCACCTTAGCCCTCCACACCCCATGCTCTCTCTTTTTATGCAATAGAGAGTCTTTCTCTGATCTTCAAACATGCCCCTTCTCTCCCTCTTATTCTCATATGGTTATTTGGTGGTTGACCAAGTCTAAGAAAAAGTTAGTTTTGATTTAGGATTCTATGAGATAGAATCCTTATAAACCAAAAACATCTCCTTTCATGTGTGCCGCTCATCTCCTATTTTTCCTCCCTAATTTTACATGAGTGAGAGATTTTTTGTGTGCCTCTCCTTGCTGGATTTATCAAAAAAAATCAAAGGAGGGGCGCCCAAGAGTTGGGCACCCCAACTACTTGCCAAATCTAGTCCTATCTTGTCTAGTTTTTGATATAGACAAGGACTCTTCTTTTTCTATAAATTTAGGATGAATTTTGGCCTAATTTTTTTATAAAATATAGAGCTTTGGAAAAGGTTTAGGATGTGCAAAAATCAAAGGAAGAAAATCCTTGGGCGTGGGGGTTCCATAGGCACCAAACTAGGTGTCTTGGTGAGAGAAAAGAGAAGAAGAAGAGGGTCTTCTTCTAGGGTAGTTTTATTCCTCATCTCTTCTCCTTCTTTTGAGTTTTTTTTGAGAGAGTCTCAAATTAGAAAACTCTTCTCTTCCTTCTCATATTTTGGAGAGTCTATGTTTTAAAGAAGAAAGCATCGGACCGATCGTCGAAGAGAGATCAACACAATACTAGCATACTGTGCTGATTTCCTGCATCAGGATCTCTGATCGTGTTCTTGAGCTTGTGTGGATAATTCCTAGAGGCCGAATACATGTACAGCTCATGACTTCATCCTCAAGCCCAGATCAGTAAGTTAAAATGTCTAACTTGCTTAGGTAATAGATATGATCTATTAACTTCATACCTGCATTTGATGTAGTATAGATCTAGGTTGATTTGATCAACCTTTTTTTTCTTATTTGATTTTAATTTTTGATTTAATATCATACCTTGATCATGTAATAGATCTAAGATCTAGATTTTTACATATTTATTTAAATAAATATTTAATTTATTTAAGTTTTTTGCTGCGTGATCTTGAAAAAAGTTTCAACATCTACCTGTGAAACCTTAGATTTGGTTCCTTCACCTAGAAGTTTTCTTTCCCCTTCTTCATCCTAACATACTAGAGTTCTATATTTTCTACCATATAAAACTTTGTATGGTGCCATATCTATACTAGAATGATAGCTATTATTGTAGGCAAATTTTATTAATGACAAATATTCATCCCAGCCACCTGAAAATTCTATAACACATGCTCACAGCATATCTTCCAAAGTCAAAATAGTTCTCTCTAACTATCCATCAGTCCATGGATGGAAAGAGGTACTAAAATTTAATTTGGCTCCCAAAGCTTTTTGCAAACTTGGCCAAAATCATGATGTAAATATGGGATCTCTATCTGATGCAATGGAAATAAGAACACCATTCCTACTAATGACCTCATTCATATAAATCTTTGCTAATCTATCCAAAGTGAATGTCATTTTGATTGAAAGAAAGTGAACTAATTTGGTTAATTGATAAGAGTACAATGTTGTCGTTAAGACACCATGTTTATCAGTTTAATCCAACTTCTTAAAATAATTAAAAATATGTAGATAGTAGTGAGTCGGATCGAATCCACAGGAAAGGTAGTATTTTAGATTTAAAATCTTTGATTTTACAAAAAAAAAAGAGAGATTTTGAAAATAAAATTGAAGTAAAAAATTAAAAGTAAAATTTAAATAGTGCAAAAAAATAAACTCAATACTAGGATCTATTATTTAGATCTTAGCATCTACTTGCAATAAAATAAAGAGCAATAATTAAAGTATAAAAGTTAAATTATAATAAAAATAAAGAGTATGAGATTAAAGAGCATAAAAATAAATATTATATTAAATAAAAAGTTTATAATTTAAATACATAAAATTTAAAAAAATAAATAAAAATTAAAATAGACCGATCTCTGATCTTGGATCGACATTGGTAGAAAGATGGTGTAGAAGTCTAGCTCTTTCTCTCGACACTAGTTGCCTCAAAGCAACCATAACCAAAGTCTAGCTCTATCCTATACCAAAGCTTCACCTTAATCGAAGAGAATGAATTCTGGAAGCTGGGGTCTTATTTATAGGTGTTGGAGGGTTGGAGGATTTGTTGCTAGGCAATGTGGGACTAAGGAGAAGTTTTAATCATCAAAATTAAAGAAATCCTAATGAAAATTGAATTAAAAAGAATCCTGGATGAATTTTGTTGCTTTTAGTGAAATCTGGCCATTAGATGGGATCAAACGGTCTAAAAAATGCCAAAATCAGATGTGTATAAGCCCAGATCAGATCGGATTAAGTTCTGGCCATTCGATCAAGTTAATTAGAAGGAAATATGGCCGTTGATTATGTGTTGGGGGTCCTGATCACCGTTGGGAGCTCTATCAGTCATTGGATCTAAGTTTGGCACGAGCATTGCCATCGGATCGAAGTCCTAGTGCTGATGGCATTTGAATCAGAGTAGGAAAATGTCCCCATCGTCCGATCTTGATCGGCAACAACCAAAGCCGCACGATCGTGCACTTACTGTTCCCATGGACCATGTTGACCGAGTATACCATAGACTGCAATGAATCAGCACTTGTCTTTGCCACTTGAAATGATGAAAATACCCTGTGAGCCATGATAGATTTTTATAAACCTTTAAGGGTCTAGGTCCACCACGTGGCAGGCTTCGATTGGTTGACCTTTGCTGAGTTGGCGGTCCATGCTTGCTTTTGTGGACTGGCTGGCAGCTTCTGCAGCTGAGTTAGCTTCTACGGCTAAGTTGACTTCTGCAGCTTGGCTTGGCTTGGTGGCTTGGCTTGCAGAGCTGGTGAAGAGAAATCCTGATTTTTTGGTCCAGGTTCGTTCAGATCTGATCAGATCAAGAGATATATTTCAAAAAATTTTCTCTTGATCCCAATCAGATCTTGATATGTTTCAGATCTGATTCTTATTATTTTAATAAAATAAAATTAAAAGATAAATTAAATCAAATTTAATTTATCTGATCGGGGTAATTCTATTACCCTATTGATGATCCTATTTGTAGCGGAAGGTTTTGGATCTTAGCCACGCAAGCGCCTGGCCTCTACCGGTATCCACTCGGGTTGGATCTGGAGATCCTCTTCTTCTCTATCACACCTCTAAAAATTAGATCTGAATCTGATCTGGAGGATCTTCAAAACTCTTTTGAAGATGAGCAGTCGTCCTTTGCAGCAGCGCAGCCTTCTTGTTTTGATCGCCTTTCTTTGATCTGAATCGCACCAACCAATGTCCAAAACTCCTTTTGGATGTGGAGAGCAAGGGGAGAAGAGACTATGGCATGGAGAAGGAGGGGAGAGGCAGCCTTGGGGCGTGGGGTTTCTCAATTGAATTGCATAGAATCTGAGTTGGGCGCAGGGTCTTATTTATAGACTAGCTGTGATCCAACTCCTCTTCTTCCCAACCAATCACAACCCTTTGTGAAATCAGATCTAAATCTGATTGGTGGGAATAGAGACCCCTGGATTCCTCCTTAGAGGGCGCCTAAGACCAGTCAAAGTTGGTTCTTAGTGAAGGGAAATCCTGATTTCCCGGTCCAGGTTCGTCCAGATCTGATTAGATCAAGAGATATATTTCAAAAATTTTCTCTTGATCTCAATCAGATCTTGATATGTTTCAGATCTGATTCTTATTATTTTAATAAATAAAATAAAATAAGATAAATTAAATCAAATTTAATTTACCTGATTTGGGTAATCCTATTACCCTGTAGATGATCCTGATTGCAGCGGAAGGTTCTGGATCTTAGCCACGCAAGCGCCTGGCCTCTACCGGTATCCACTCGGGTTGGATCTGGAGATCCTCTTCTTCTCTATCACACCTCCAAAAATCAGATCTGGATCTGATCTGGAGGATCTTCAAAACTCTTTTGAAGATCTGCAGTCGTCCTTTTGCAGCAGCGCAGCCTTCTTGCTTTTGATCGCCTTTCCTTGATCTGAATCGCACCAACCTAAGTCCAAAACACCTTTTGGACGTGGAGAGCAAGGGGAGAAGAAGCTATGGCATGGAGAAGGAGGGGAGAGGCAGCCTTGGGGCGTGGGGTTTCTCAATTGCATTCACTTTCACTTGGAATTAGGGTTGGGCGCAGGGTCTTATTTATAGACCTCTTGTGATCCAACTCCTCTTCCTCTCAACCAATCACAACCCTTTGTGAAATCAGATCTAAATCTGATTGGTTGGAATAGAGACCCCTGGATTCCTCCTTAGAGGGCGCCTAAGACCAGTCAAACTGGATTCTTAGTAGAACTCTGATTGGAATCCAAAAGGGAGGTGGAGTCCTTGTCCAACAAGGACTCCTAGGCGCCTCCTACTTGGGCTCACGCCACCCTTGGCGTGCGCCCTTCTCCTTGCCAGGTTCTGGCAGGGGGACAGGCCCCCACCAGCTCTCCAATAGGTGCATGACATGTGGTCAAAAGTCAAAGGGTGAATGGTCAACGTTTGACCAGTCAAAGGTAGACTTTTGACCAAAGTCAAAGAACAAGAAATGGCAGGTGACCAAAAATGGCAGGTAATGTCTTACAAATAAGACAACCTATTCTGACTTGGACAACCTCCAGTCAGACCATATGAAGGCCTCTGATTGAGCACAAACTCCTTTGGCTCAGTCAGGACAACTTATTTATGATAGTAAAAGAAGAACGTTAGGTTCAATCGAGTGCTAGCACGATTTCCTTGAACCTAATTGAATCTCATTCAGATCAATTGAACTAGATCAGTTCAATTGATGATCACCAGATTCAAACCCTTGTTTGTGTGACCCAGTTAGGTTCAGTTCTGTATGGTAATGGGATATGTCATGATCTCTATCATAGACATCATCGAAACTCCTTTCGATGGATCAGAACTCTTCTGATTCGAACAGCTAGAATGATCGATCATCTAAATCATTCTAATTGCTCCCAAAATCCACCAGTGACACCTAGCAGTATATGGTGGCAACCCATCAGAGCTGAATGCGAACCTCTTGGTGCAGCTACCTGTGTGATTAAGTTCTTCTATCTTGAGCCCCGATCAGATTAGGGTTAAGGTGAACTCGTCAAACCCTAGTCTCTGTCATATGATGTAATCATTCGATTCGAGTCCAATGTGAAAATCTAAATAGAAACTCTTTCTATTATTTCACTCTACCATGGCCATGGATTTCTGGACTTGATTCTCATGATCATCATAGGGCTACTCCTCTACCACCGAGGTAGATAGATTCCCATCTTGATGCAATCCAGTTCCTACAATGAACATGCTATAGCCAACATACACCTCAGGGTTCCATATGGCTAGGAGACCGAGTAATGGTGTAGTCAAACTATAACACCCTCAAGGTGAACTGCCGATGCATCTCAGGTCAAAGAACCAGACACACTACTGCAGCATCGAGTCAGTCATTGACGAGAAGGTAGACTTCCCTAATGACTACTCGAGGTGGTCACGCTCAGTGCCCTCGTTCTCTAACGAGTACCTGTACTCTCGCTCCGGTGTCTCCACACCGTAGACTCAAGACTCATCTACTAAAGAGAAGCGATCGTACACCAACCTTCCGGATCAATCACCATCCTCGTGATGATCCTATGGTCGGGAGCTGTTTATGAGTTAATAATGATTATTCATGTCTTAAATTTTCAACTCTTGAAAATATGAATTATCATTACCATTAACTCAAAGGATGTATCACAGACACTAAATACACAGGTGTGATAGAAAATAACCCATTTCATTAATTATAGTCAAAATTACAATTTTGCCCCTAGAAGTGTATTACAAGTGTCAGCCAATTCTGGCTTCTAGGGCACATATATCTAACAATCTCCCACTTGTCCTAAAGCCAATTGGCTACAAGTCTAAGTCCCATCTTCTCAAGGTGGGCTTCGATCTTCTGCTGGCCCAACGGCTTTGTAAGTGGGTCTGCCACATTATCTGTGGAGTTGACTCTCTTGACCTCAACGTAACCTTTCTCAAGGTAATCGCGGATGAGATGGTATCACCGTTTGCTTGGAACTCTTCCAGCACAAACAGTCTGCCAGATGTCGACTTTCGATCATCTATATCGGACATGAAGTCCGAGTCTGTGTATCCCTGGACTTGGAGTTCTCCGTTACCAAAGACCAACATCATATCCTTAGTTCTTCTCAAGTACTTAAGGATACATTTCACAGAAGTCCAGTGTTCTTCACCTGGATTTGACTGATATCTGCTTGTGACACTCACAGCATGGGCTATATCAGGTCGTGTACATAGCATGGCATACATGAGGCTCCCTATTGCAGAAGCATAAGGGATCTTGCTCATGCGTTCTATTTCCTCAGGTGTGCTGGGGCACATCTTCTTGGAAAGATGAATACCATGTCTGAAGGGTATTAATCCCCTCTTAGAGTTTTCCATACTAAACCTCTTTAGTACTTCCTCTATGTACATCTTCTGTGAAAGTCCTAGCATCCTATTCGGTCTATCCCTATAGACCTTAATTCCTAGAATAAAGGATGCTTCACCTAGGTCTTTCATGGAGAATTCCTTGGACAACCACATCTTGACTGATGTCAACATGGGAATATCATTCCCAATAAGGAGGATGTCATCCACGTACAATACGAGGAAGACAACAGCGCTCCCACTGACCCTTTTGAAAACACATGGTTCCTCTTCATTTTTGATGAAACCAAACTTTTTGATCACATCATTGAAACGAGTGTTCCAGCTCCGAGATGCTTGCTTAAGTCCATATATGGACCTTTGCAGCTTGCAAACCTTGTGATCAGTATCACTGGATGTGAAACCTAGCGGCTGTTCCATATAGATATCTTCCTCAAGATATCCATTTAGGAATGCCGTTTTCACGTCCATTTGCCATATTTCATAATCGAAATAGGCTGCAACAGCAAGCAATGTGCGGATGGATTTTAGCATAGCTACCGGGGAAAAGGTATCCTGATAGTCAATGCCTTCACGTTGACTATAACCTTTTGCCACCAGTCTAGCCTTGAATGTCTCCACATTCCCATCTGCACCAATCTTTCTCTTGAAGATCCATTTACACCCAATAGGTACTATACCTTCTGGTGGATCTACCAAGGTCCAGACTTGGTTTGAGTGCATCGAGTCGATCTCTGACTTCATTGCCTCAAGCCATTTCTCGGAGTCGATATCTGATATCGCCTCGTTGTAGGTTTTGGGATCATCACCATGAGCACCATTACCTATGAGGAACATTTCCTCTACGTCCTCTGAAATAATACCTAAGTATCTTTCAGGGGGACGGGAAACTCTTTCCGATCTACGAGGTGGAGGAGGTAGTGTTCTTATTGGCTCAACCTGATTTGGTTCCACTTGGTCCTTAGCTCGTTCTGCTTGTGAGACTTTCTCATCAAGCTTAATCTGCTTTCCAATGCCACTATCTTGAATAAACTATTTTTCAAGAAATATGGCATGTCGACTCACAATCACATTGTGGTCTTCTGGAATGTAGAAATAGTATCCTAATGACTCTTTAGGATATCCTATGAATCGAGCTCTAAAGGACCTAAACTCTAACTTGTCCGCTTGTTGTCTTTTGACATAAGCCGGACAACCCCAAATTCTGAGATGACTCAGACTTGGTTTCTTACCGTGCCATATCTCATACGGTGTGGTAGGAACGGTTTTAGAGGGAACCCTATTCAGTAAATAGATTGAAGTTAATAATGAATGTCCCCAAAGAAAATCTGGGAGGTCTGTGAAGCTCATCATGGATCGAACCATATCCAATAGAGTCCGATTTCTCCGTTCTGAAACCCCGTTGAGTTGAGGTGTTCCTGGTGGAGTCCATTGAGAGACTATGCCATTTTCCTTAAGATAGTCTAGGAATTCCCGGCTAAGGTATTCACCTCCTCGATCTGATCGAAGAACCTTAATGGGTTTTCCAGTTTGTTTTTCTACTTCATGTCTGAATTCTTTGAACTTTTCAAAAGGCTTCAGACTTATGTCTCATAAGATACACATACCCATACCTAGACAGATCATCGGTAAAGGTAATGAAGTAGACAAAATTGCCTCTAGCCGGCACATCGAATGGGCCGCACACATCAGTATGTACTAGGGCAAGGAGATCTGTGGCCCTCTCCCCATGTCCAACAAAAGGGAGTTTAGTCATTTTGCCTTGAAGACAAGATTCACAAGTTGGATATGACTCAAAAGTCAATGGACTCAATAGCCCATTTTTCTCCAATTTGTTAATCCTATCTTCTGCTATATGACCTAATCTCAGGTGCCATAGATATCTGTCGTTTGGACTATCCCTAGGTCGTTTGGCATTCACGTTTTGCTCGATAGTTAAAACAGGTACATCAATATGCAACTGATAAAGACCATTAACAAGGAAACCATTTGCAATTTTATTTCTTTCATAAAGAATGTTACAATGGTCCTTAAAGAAGGTGATCACATAACCTTCTTGTGCTAAGCATGAAACAGAAATCAAATTCCTGCTAGCTGCAGGCACATAATAACAGTCTTTTAAAACTAAGTCTAAACCAGATGGTAATCGCAGAGGGTATGTTCCCACGGCTACTGCAGCAACTCTTGCTCCATTACCGACGCGTAGGATCATGTCTCCATCCCTCAGCCTCCTGCTATCCTCAAGACCCTGCATAGAAGTGCACAGATGAGCACTAGAACCAGAGTCAAGCACCCAACTGGATGCAGAAGAAACCGTAAGGTTAGACTCAATAACGAGCATACCTCCAGAAGGACCTTCCTTCTTGTTCTTCAGGGTGGCCAGGTAAGTAGGGCAGTTCCGCTTCCAATGGCCGTCGCTGTTGCAATGGAAACACTTTCCTTTGCCATCGACCTTCTTCTTCGGTTCTGCCTTCTTCTTCTTTGATCCTTCCTACCTTTTGCTTTTTCACAGACTTCTTTTTCTTTCCATAAGACTTTCTTTTGGAAGAAGTCCGTTCCATAGCAAGAACTGAGCCTTTAGAACCTTTCATAGAAAGCTCAGCGGTAACCAGCATATTCATCAACTCGGCCAAGGAATTTTGAAGTTTATGCATGTGGTAATTCATGATGAATTGCCCATATGCATCAGTCAAGGATTGCAGAATAATATCGTTCTGCAGATCCAAGTCCAACTTCACACCGAGCTTCTCAAGCTCTTCCATGTCCTTGATCATTGTCAGACAGTGATCTTGGACTGACTGCCCATCACGCATCTTAGCCTTAAAAAGTCATTTTCGTGACTTGATATTTGGCTGCGCGACTCTGTTCACCAAACATCTCCTGCAGGTGAGCCAACATTTGGCGAGCAGTCCCGATATCTTCATGTTGGCGCTGGAGCTCATCAGACATCGAGCCCAACATGTAGTATCTGGCCTTATTGTCTTCGTCAATCCATTTTTCCAGAGACGCTCTCTGTTCAGTGGATGGACGAGCTGGTAAGGTGGGAGGGTCCTGGTCCAAAACATGTGTTAACTTCTCTGAACCCAAAACAATTTTGTAGTTCCTGAGCCAATCTTTATAATTGGGTCCAGTCAGTCTATGTGTGTCTAGGATACGTGCCAGTGGGTTGGACGCAGACATTTTCCTGTAGAGAGTCAAAGATTCTAGTTAGATACTGTAATTTTGACTTGACCAATTTGTTTAGGGATTTTATTTTTAAACAAATTAGCTCCCACTATTTTCTCGGATCCCTACACTCCCTCTGTAGAGATGCGAAAATCTCCACGATTGATGATTTCTAGTGGGTGGTGCGGTCTCACCAACTGACTCATCACCTCACCTAACAGTTATTGGTGATGGGTTAGCCAATGAGTGAA